>WAAE01013007.1:0-77943 GCA_013400495.1 Nicator chloris
GATATAGATTAATTTAGCAAGAAATAAAATCAACATATTTATGAAAGATACATGAGGATAGCAGCGCAGGTCCATCTCTTTTTCAGCATATACTGCATGATCAGTGGTCATACAGACTTCTTTGTAATTGACTGCATATTTGAGCCTCTTTTCATTAAAAAACATTGGTACTGAGCTTTCTCTCCTATTAACTACCAGTCCAAAATTTAGCTATCTATGGTAAGTTAGTCATCTAGGTCTCCCTCTGTCGTCAGTAGAGTGGCAGGTACTTCCAGAGGGTGAGTCATCTCTTCTATTTTAGACACATCTTAGAACTGTATGAATCACTCTGAAAATCCCCCTCCCCACAGTTACAGAGGAAGCCTAGACAACTAGCTTAGCCAGGACACTTAACTTTTTGCCAGCTAAGGCAGATGCCTGCTACTTGATGTTCTTGCAAAAAGGGTATCAGTTACGAAAGTGGTTTCTTGAATGCAGACGTGTGAACTGATGGCAATATGGAGTCATGTTCATGCTGAACTACCAGATCATAACAGCATTAAATTAGTATTAGCTTGCCTTGCTACTGATCTTGAGGTGAAAAACTCCCTATTCCTCTGCCAACTCTTTGTGCTAACTAATTCACAGTTGAACACATTGATAAGGTAGGTACAGCTGGGCAAATACCCTAGCAAGCATCAAAGCCTATAAATTAGTGACTGGGCAGCAAACCTTTTCTAGCTAGTTCAGATAGTCTTTAATCTCCATGGGTTAATACCGCTTATAGTTTTTATATCATCCTGATTTAAATTTATACAAGAGTGCTTTCATACAAATTCTATGCAAAATATGCAGTTAGATTCAGAAAAGAATGAAGTATTATGACACTGGTATAGGTATATATATATGTTCTTTTTCTTTTTTTGCCCTACACTTCAAAATGGGCTAGAGAGGGAAAAGGAAATCTACTAATTAAATTACAAAATTTTGAAGAGGTCAAAATAGTATAACACACACCAAGCTCTAATTCAAAGAACACAGGAAGCAGAGCAATTCAGGTTTGTCATCCTTTGACACAGACTGTAACAATGTAGTCAGAATTTTGAGAGAAACACGCATCTTTTTCATTCTTTCTCTCCCTCTAGGGTCACTGCACTGTGATCTATTTTTACACAGGAAAATAAAAAAGGAGTTTCCATTGTTAAAACAAGTTGGATGCTTCCATATCTCACATTCGATCAGAGAGCATTTCAAAAAGCCTAGTGTCCTCATTTCAGTCAGCTTTGAAGCATTTCTACTGGTTATAGACAGCATTCATCCACACCATTGTAATCATAAAAACTTCTTTAAAAAAAGAAGAAGTGGGGGAAAAAAGTGACTTCCAATGACATAAGAATAAATGGTATTGAAATTATTTCTTTAAAAATGCAAAATCTAGAAAAGGAATAAAAGCAGCAGAAAGATAATAGATCTAACCACATACCATCAAAATTTTAGGGATACTAATGTTCAGACATTAACTACTTTTTCTCCAAAATTTCTCTGCAGAAAGAGCTCACCAAATATGATGAATCTAGTACTATCTCATGATCTTGAATTTTCCATCAACTTGTAATACCAATTCTGCGTTGCCAGTTTTTTTCACGAAGCCCACTGTACACAAAAAAGGAAATTTCAAGGAGGAAGGAAGGGAGGAGAGAGAAAGCTGAAAAAAGTAGAGGAAAGGAAAGGGCAGTGATAGCAGTTGCCTTGGAATTGACAATGTCTTCCTGATTATAGCAGGAGTCAACTTTGCATACCAAACACAAAGTACAGTTACAAGAACACAGATCACATTTTAACCTTGACATCCTAAGAAGGAACACAAGCTCCATCACCAATACTGAGAGTCCCAAGCACTGTCAAGGCTCACGGCTGTGCTACCTTAGGTCCATGCCACAAAACTCCTTCCCAAATACTGGTCAGAGTTCAGCTCCTCTCTATGAAATATCCAACAGTTGTAGAAGACCAGAATTCCTGAGACTCTCCTCTCCTTTCCTGTAACACTAGAAACTACCTGATATTCAAAACCAGGGGGTTTTTTGGCCTTATCTCAGCACTTTGTTCACAAAGCCTGTTCCAGTTCTCTGGACAAATGTGACACTCAAAACTAAGTTTTTAGATTCAAACTGAAACTTTGCCATTGAAAACCTAGCATCCATTGTCCTGAACATACATGCCAAGTTTTATTAGATGTGTAAACATTTGGGTGAAGAAATAAATCTTTCTTGTGTAGCCCGGCAAAACCCTCAATGTAAGTTCAATGTGTGAATGCCCTTAGCAGATATGTTTCATATTGTGAAATTTATTCATTTATACCCAGCAGAAGGTGGCTACTGAATGTAACAATATGCATGATGATTTATTTCAAAATTCCCTTAATAACATTTTAAATTGAGACTATATTATGAAAGAATATTAAAATAAGGACTTAACAGACAACATCAGAGGCTATTCTTAAGTGCATGAAGTAGAGAAAAGGAGAATTAGTGGTTTATAAATTACTTTATTTGCAGTTTACAAGTCCACCAAAATCTGGCCACTTTAATACAAGGTATCATGTTTGTATTTGTCTCATTTCTTAACATATATTTCAGTGCTGAAAACAGTAGAATGGTACCAACATTTTGAACCCTACTCTCTTGATCTTTTCTACACTCAATACTCATCTTAAACCAGTCCTAATTATATTTGTTCATATGTTTGTGTTTTGCTATTACTGCAACAGTTTTAGTCTCATCAATAACATAACACTGTGAATCCGTATCTATTCATTTATCTTTACTCAAAGATCAGATGACAAATTGCCTCTTTTTGCAACCTTAGAATAACACCTAACCCTGAACTTTCTTTTCATATGAGCTGGTTCAGGAATATGCTGGCACCAGCAACATGATCAAATCTTCAGGAAGATGGCTAGTTTTGCAGCCATCTAGCAGTCCAGTATGCATATGTAAGCTGCATTTTTGCTTACCTGAAGGCAAACCAAGTTTGTTGCTCTCAGCAGCTTTAGGAAGCTTCCCAGATACTGGTACCAAAATAAACAATATTCCCCACCTGTGATCAACACAAGTGACAATATGGAAATCTGTACATCTGGTCTTGAATTCTTCTCCGAGCTGTCATGGGATGACTGCTTTCTGTACTGCAGCTGGGGGCAAACATCACTGCTTTCATCCCCATGATTGAGGAGAAAGACAAAATAAAGCTCCCACTTCCATCCAACTCCACTGGTTCCCCATTCACATCACAATCAATTCAAAAGTGCTTTTTGTTTCCAGTATCTTTGCATGGCTTACCTGAAGATCTCTCACAAATTTTATCACCTGTTACATTGCATTTGCAGAGACCTGACATCAATTCTCACTATAGTAGATCTATGTCTGTGCCTGGTAGACATCAATTGGCTATCTCATTTAGTATTCTCATTTTAAAATACATCTTTTTTTCTTTCCCCGGTTTGATTAGTTTTCCCTGCCACCAGCCTTATGATTGACTTCTTGGATTTATACTGGAGAATTTTCTGTTAGCATACTATTCATGGCCTACTCTCTGCAGTATGCTTGCATTTTATAAATAATTTGATAAACACCTTAAAAATCCACCCTGAAATATGGCTTTTAGATGTATATGCAACAACACAGGTTTTAGTTATTTCATTAGAATTGGTGCTGACTTAGAGATAGAAATAAAATAGAAGGTGAAGTATTCAAAATAAAACCCCTGAGCTCTTGGCATTTCCCTTGTAGTTATTTTCACACCAAAACTACAACTACAGTGATGTCTTAACTGTAAGCTCTTCCAACTTCATTTTTTATCAATTATTACTACAGTGTTACGCATACTGTATGAGTATATACTTAGATGGAACTGAAGGGAAAGAAATGCAATTCCTCATTAAAAAGCCAAAACACAATGTTCAAAACCAGTCTGAAAACAGATAAGATGTATGAAAAAATCTGAAATTTTCTTAAGAAATAAATTGAGGAAGAACTTCGAAGAGCAACCTTTCTAAACATTCCTTTGAATCTAGTTTTGTGTACATGGCACATTTTTTCTAAATATTTTACAATGTTAATTACTGCAGTAGGAGATATTTTTATTGGATACATAAACCACTTGCATTAAAGTAAGTTTTTCACTTAAAATTCTATCTACTGTCACATCTCAGCTTTGTATTTCAGTAAAAACAAACATAATTATAATAATACACTAAACATTTGAACTAAGCAAAACTATCATGCCTTTATTTTTCTTTCTAAAGGCCACACATGGTAATTATAACCCTCCTGATAATTGAGTAACTGCTACATATAAGCATACCTGCAATATAATGCACAGCCAGCAAACTTCCAAAGCTGAATTTTTCCCTGCCCACCTTTCTGCAAAAGTAAATACCTCCACAGGGTCACCTGCAGGTAATGATAGTGACTCCCTGAAGCATCAGTTATTAGGTTTTTATGATTTGAATCCCATTTCAAATCATGAGAGGGAATATTGTATGTGACACAGGAGCCCTGTGATTCTCTTCAACGCCTGGAAACTCGGTTAAGTCCTTAAAAAGTTACTCAAAATTAATTTTTTTTTAATTCCATGACTGTGTGTCCCAATTTAGTTTCACTTGTTTCTATTTCATCTCTCAAGTATAAAGAGCATTTCAGGTACCATACACACACTTGGTATGTATCTGCCATGATGTTCTTTTATTTCCTGCATTCTGTGATTATTTCCTGCATCCTGCATTTAGGGTCGCTGAATGTCCATACATTTGAGTGACAAGAAGTCACAGAGAAAGGACAAACTTGGACAGGTGTTCATTTGTCATTTGGTTAATTTTCATTCTGTTCTCACATTGTGACAGGGATATCCCCTATGAATTATTCTAAACTGTTTTGTGCTATCTTTTCTCCCAAAGGTGTTCCATATATTGACAAAATCCACCTCAGATCTTTACTGTGGATACTTCTATGACCCTTAGTAAGCCTGCATGCATGAAAAAAATTCTTAGAATTGTTACTTTGTTACTGCTAACATGTATTAGAAATTTTCCTGGAAATTTCTGGAGTGTTTAGAAGCTTGAGTCCCTATCTCAAGCAATATTTAAGCAAACATCATCTAACGCACCTTAAAAAGTAACGATGGTCTTGCCTAATATGGGCTAAGCTGAAACCTTTTTTTCAATTATAGCCTTTAGCATGTTAATTGTATATCATTAAGAATTAAGAGAACTGCATTTTTCCTAATGTAATCAAAATATAAGACAAAATAAATCTGAGAGTTACATAAGATAAATACTTCCTAAATTCCAGGGTTTAAAATGCTGCAATTGTTGTGGTAGCTCTGGAGTTTGTGAGGTTTCCTGGCAAGGGCCATGGGATTGAACCAAAGCAGTTGTAACCCTTGCCAGCCTGAGGGTGCCATTTTCTCTGAATGGATTGATCCAGAAGCCCCCTGCACTTGCTGGGAAGTTGTAAGCCTCTGTCAGACACACAGACAAGTTTTCCAACACGCTCTTGTGTTTTATGCAGATCAGCCAAAACAATATCTGAAAGAGTTTTACAGAGGGGATGTAAAGCTTCAGATAAACAGAGAATTTAAAATAATCTCAAAAAATTGAACTTGATCTGCCTTCTTTGAAGTTAAAGTCATCAGAATGGAGTAGACTGGGATTTATAGACTTCATAGGCTGTGGGAGGGACTTCAAAACCATAGAGGTAACAGAGGAACATATTTTTTCAGCAGTGCAGTGACAAAAATACAACATGGCTTCAGGGTTCTTGCAACAACAGGAAGATTCGGAAAACAAGAAGTTCCAATTTTAGTCTCTGCCAGTCATGCATGTGTCAGTCTGGTTGTCTTCTACTCAGGACACTCACCTCAAATGCACCTTCAGCAGAGCACACAGCTGATAAATACTGATAAAATCTCAGTAAATGCACAGGACAGATAAAAAGGAACCACTAGGACCATTTTTAAACTTTAGCTTTGAAAACTGGTCAAATGCATGATGTGCACAGTTCGACACTAGGATGTGAACAGGGATTTCCCATGACCAGTACTGCAACCTATGGCACTCTCCCTTCTGCCCCTCACAGGTTTCTGAGAACGGCCTCTTAGAATCATCCCCCTGTGGGAAAAATGCTTAAATAGTAGGGCAGTAAGGCACTGGTAACTTCTTGTTTGGGACAATCTGCCATGGGGAAGACATCTAAGTTCTATGGTTAAAACCTCCCCAAAGCAGGAAAATGAAGCCATCTCCAATTTAATCTCACTTCTGCACAGAAGGGGAGGAAAGATTACGGACACTGGTGAGTCCAGTGCCTCTTCCCAAGAAAGTATTTCCAGCTGAACTATTCAACATACAGCTCATTAATCAATTAGAATTGATCACAACTGTGTTTTAGTGAATACCTTATCCACCATTTATTGTCCTACTACTGCACATTTCACTGCTGATCTTATCTGAACACAACTTTTAACTTTGCATAAAAAAAATTAAACTCTCAGAGTAACTGTTTTTTCCAGCTCCCCTAAATGGTGGCACACTCTTCACAGTAAGAGTATGGTAAGAAGTGGTTTACAGACTTAATCAAATAGTGCATATGAACAAAGTTATTCAACGTGCATGAGTTTTTCCAGAGTGTGACCTGAGCATCCTAATGCCGCAGTGATCTCCATATGACAGTTCTGTCTAATATAAAAAGACCCAAGTTTGCAGACTTTGTGAACAGCATTCTGTTTCTGCATGCTTGACACTTGCTCAAGCAGCCTTAGCCTTGATCATCTCTGCATGCTCCTCCAATCCAATTAATAAAATATAGAGCACTGCTTTCTGTGCTACATCAGATTTTGAAGATTTTAAAATAGTTTATAGATAAACACACAAGTTACTACATAAACATTTATTTTTAAAATAGATTTATTATAAATATGCATTAAAACAGTTACTTTAACAATGTATTTTGCTTGCTTTGCTGGTTCCTAAAATTAACATTCCAATGAGATTCTAGGGGAATTCTTTCTCTAGAAAGAGGGCATGTCTTAATTTATGGATTTTGCAGGAAAACAGAAGGCACAAGCATGGTTGCATTTTAGTCACTGGAAGACCCTATGAGTAGACCCCATGACATTAGAGTATTTTCAGACACGTTCCCTACCTACATGTGCCCAGATCACTTACTTCCCCACTTCACGTATGGTAACGTGTTCCCACCTATTTCAAGTAAGGCACATTCAGCCTTACAAGCAGGGAAGTTAATCTCTACAAGGCTCCACATGCAACCTCCCTAATTTATTCTGTACATTTTAAAATTTATTTCTCGGGTAATTATATTACACAAAGGTCTCTTATGAAAATTACCAAGAATAAAATCAATAGATTTCTAGAGCAATTATTTAAAACTTATTCTAAGAGTTTACATAGCTTTAGGACAGGTTCCTGATGTGCAATTCAATGTGCTAGTTTTAAAAAACCAAATAATAATCATAAAACTAAATACTAGTACTTTCCAGTCTGCTCTGAGAAGCTTTACAGCATTTTAAAAAGCCCATAAATGATTTGGCCACAATGACAAAGGCAGTCGCCAAAGAGGGCTTAAGGTAAAAAGTTGCTGTAGAAGCAGATTATTACAGTTTTATCAAGTGACACTCTTGTTTTGATGAATCATAATGTTAGACTAATATTTAAATTTCAACTTAAAGTTCCTATATAAATTTTGCGTTCAGCTGTCCATGCAAACAATCAAAATTATTCTTCTAAACGGTGTAATCTAAATAGTACTGGTTTCCTGTTTTGACACTACTTGAAAACAAGATAAATATTCTACAGAAACAGGCAGCACTCTCAAATAATTAATGTAAGAAATTTTAATGCCTCTGTGTTAAGCCTACCAGTGACAAACAAAAACCATCAGGAGCCTTTCCTTTTACTTAAACCACACTAATTAATTTTCAACAGAACTTCAGGATCAAAACAGATCTTAAATTGAGTGACTTCACATTGCCATAAAGCTTTGCCCTTTTTGCACAGCCATGTCCCCTCGACGCCCTGAGCGGACACAGCAGGCCGCATTCCCCGTCTCCCTGCAGCCTGAACTACAACACCTCAGCAGAGACAAGGGAGCAGAGGCTGTCAGCAAATCAAGCGAGGCCAGATGCACGTCAATAGTTTGTACAATGTTGAGACATCTTTGTTTACACTTCTAATGGCACAGGTAAGGGAGTTCAGAATTACGTGGTTTTTGGTTTTTTTCATAAACTCAATTTTTTACTTTTCAGAAAGAACCTTTAGGAGATCTACTTTTAGTTAACTACTGTTTGTTCCACCAGTTGCGTATCATTAGAAATAAAACAAACATCAAGCTCAGTTCTTGTCTTTGCCATCAGTTTGGGAACAGTGTGGCCACATACAGCTTATCCTCACCTACACATATATATATACACATACATATATATAATGTAGTCTGTGCCAACCTGCGTGGGATGTGCGCGATGATCCCCACAGACCGAAGCTCCCTCGGCCTACAGCTCCTTTCAGCTTACAAAACTCCACAGGCAGCCCGAGCTTTGGGAACGGAATAACCCGGCGCGGCCAGAGGGGAGGGTGGGCACGCGGGGCGTGCTGCTGGGGATCGATTTTGGGGAGAGGTGCCGTTTTTCTAATTGAACTCGAGGGGAAATCAAGCGATGGCAGGAGGTGAGCTGGTGGGACAGCGCGGCTGTGGCCGTGCACAGGGCGGCGGCGGCAGCTCTGCGGCTGAGGGAGGAACCACGACGGGATGAGCAGGGGGCGGTGGCACCCGCTGTGGGCAGCCCAGGGCCGGGCCGCGCTGCCTCAGGGCCGGCGGCAGCAGCCCAGCCCCTGCGCCGTCCGGGGCGGAGACCGCGGGCTGCGAGCGGCCGCGGCCGCCATGTTAGGTGCGGGCACGGCTCGGCGAAGCCGGGGGCGCCATGGTTGTTAAGGGCGGCTGCCGGCAGAGTCCCTGGGAGTGCGGGCGCCAACAAACAGTCCCTGGGACTGCGGCCGGCCGCACTGCCGCGGGCACCCGCACGGGAGCGCACCCAGCGCGGCCGTGGGTCACAGCAAGGACGGGGCGCTCCAGGTGGGATCTGACCCGGCACTCCGCGGGGACGCCAGGGGCGGGCGGGAGAGCGGCGAAGGGCCGCCCTGAGCGGAGGTGCCGCCTCGGAGCGAGGCAGGGCTGGGTCTGTGGCCGAGGGTAGCCCATGCTGAGTAAGGGAAGAACGTAGTTGCTGGCTGAAATAAAAGCCTGAATGGCCTCGCTTAGGGGATGATGTGCCCCACAGCGGCCCCGGCTGGGATTTCCTCTGCGCCCCGCCTGCTGCCATCCCGGCCGGCTTCCCCTGGGGCAGCAGGAGTGCCAGGGACCGGAGGACTACGGGAGGCTCTATTGGAAGGGTTTGCCTGTAGGATGAGAGGAAAGGCTGTTGGATTCTATTCTTCACAGCCTCCAAAAATAGCCGCCCCCGATAAACTTTTCGCGACGGGTGTTTTCTCTGTGAGGTGCCCCAGATTTCAGTGGGAGATGAGTTAGCTGCTGCTTCTTTGCCTTTTTCTGGAAGCTAAACCCGTGATTTGCATGACCAAAGATGTGTAGCAGCTAGCAGCAATCTCTTTTGCACGCAGGAGGCCATGAGCAGTAATAACAGGGTGTTGGGTGCCAGGTGTAAATGAACACCTTGTTTTCCTGCTCGAAGTTCAAAGTACTGCAAGAGGTCAGAGGTCTGGGATCCAGGTGGTTGAGCTGGGTAAGCCTTTAACTCGGGTCGGGTCAGTTGCCTTTCTTTTTTGCTGGTGATATTACTGTACTCTGACAACAGGCTACCCATCTAAAACAGTAGGTTCAAGGGTTACTCAAATGCTTGTTTCCATCTAATATATTATCACCAGACAGAGTTCATACTAAACAACAAGATTGTAGAGTAACTTAGCCTGAAAGGGGCCCTTCCTGTGCCACTTGATCCAGACCCTTCCTCAAAGTGGGGCTGGCCTCAGAGTTGCACCAAGTTGCCTGGGGCCTCATCCAGACTGAATTAGGAGATCCTCTATGTGAGTACTTGGCTTCCCAGAACGTAAAATTATGGCAAACTACCCGTATGTGTTACCTAACCTGCAGCCACGTTCCCTGTAGAAAGAAGCACATGCTAAAGACTACCCCTTCCAATCAACTGACCTGTGTGCACAGCTGAAAGCCTGGGGAGGAACCTGGCAGGATGAAGCCTGTCATCGTGGTGCATGGTGGAGCTGGCCGGATCTTCAAAGAACGAGAGGAGGGATGTCGTGCTGGTGTTGTCAGAGCTGCACTGCGAGGTTACGCTGTCCTGAAGCAGGGAGGCAGTGCTGTAGATGCAGTTGAGGAGGCAGTACAGTCAATGGAAGATGATCCTCATTTTAATGCAGGTGATTTTTTTACTAATTAAATGGATTTAAAATCATATTATGTTTCAAGTGTTTTGCCCTGATGCTTCTGAAAATCCTAGCTTGTATTATTATTGCCTTATTATCGCGTTATTATTGATTTATGTACATTACAGTGGAGTAAATACTAGTGTCACAAAATAGGTGATTTCTCAGCATGGTACGTACTGTAGTTTCTCATGAGTACACTTAGGAAGATGAGTTACCCTTTTCCCGTTCTTCAGTGTTATGTAGCCATTTAATTTGTGTAGTGCTGTTTCACTTATCTGTAAATCTTCTGTTACTGTGCTATGTATATCCAGTTTTAAGACGTGGACTTTTACAGAATATGTGTTAATGTGCCTCTTTAAGGCACTTGGGTATACCTTGCAGCATTTTTTAATCCTGAGTGCTTGACCTTTACCTATTGCCACAGAAATACTGGTGTTGGGGATTTTAGGTGTTTTTCTCTTCATTAGTGCTTGCAATTAGTTATTTTATAAATAATACTAGAGAAGCAATGCAATAATGGTATATGAGTCATAAATCTATACCTTCTTATAGTAAAGGTTTGTAGCTGGATTTCCTAAAAAGTAATGTAAATTAGTGTTAGTGGTAGTAATCAAATAATTTCAAATCAAATTTCTCCTCTTCTTGGGACCTCAAGTTTATTATTTTGCTGAATTTCAGCAAAAATATTTCCCCGCTCCCGCCATGGTATGTCAGAAGAGAACATGGAATGAAATACCTGTAGGTGCTCAGTATTTTAGACAACATAGCTTTTAGTTACGTGCTCAGTTAGTGTGCAGAGGTTCATTTCTTCCATCTCACCCTGCAGTCAAGAGCAGCTTTTATTTAATATGAAACTTTCATTGTTTTGTTTTTGACTTGGGTTGAACATTTCGATTTTTAGAGCATTCAAGCTGAAATCATGAAGTGGACTTGGAGGTGTAGTGTGTACTTTTATATACTTAGCATCAGGGTGGCCTTCTCTCATTTAGCTTTTAACTGGACTTGAGCCTTCACCCATTGTTCAGGTTTGACTATGATGATCTAAGAGTCAAGCAGTCTGTTGCAGATATATCTAATAGTGTTAACATTCATTAGCTACAGCTAATTAACATTCATTAGCTACATGCTCTCAGAATCTGGCAAAAATGAGCTGAAAGCTATGTGAAAAGGACCCTGATTGGAGTGGCTGTTTAAAACTCACTGTGTAGTATTTATGTTCATAAAAGGTTAAAATCAGTTTTGCTGTAATATTTTCTAGGCAAACAGACATTGCTAAGAGACAACAATAAAGATGGGGAAGAGTGGGCAAAACATGGTGTCCTTTTTTGCATAATAGGCTGTAGCCATGTTGTGTAGGGTCATCTTGATGCAGGCTTGGTGCAAGGGCTCAGAAGCTATACTGGTGTATAAAATTGTCATTTTAGTGACTTGTGCAGTGTAATAAAGTAATCAAGTTCTATTTGTGCCATGATTATATTTCTGTGTGATCTCTTTGGCTAGCAGTATGAACCAGCTTGGCATGAGTACTCCAGGTGTAAGAACTGACACTCTCATGATCCTTGCACACTCCTTTCTATGCAGCCTTTGCAGGACAGATCTATCCACAGATCGAGGGAGTTGGAGTACTCCTATTAGTATCCCAGCTGGGATTAGGCTGATGTCAGACATGTTGATTATTTGTTTCTTCTGGGATTTTGTCTTCTCTTGTCTGTCTCTTGTTTTCCCAGCCCTTTGCTTAATAAGTAAAACAAAAACTTTATTTTCTCAGCACTGCTGCCAATAAATACCATGGCCTCAGAGGCTGGTAGTCTCTACCCATTAGTTTGGAAGGCAGATAAAAAGGCAGCCTGTAGCCACAGAAGGAAGAATTCATCCTGCCTGAGATCACTTGAGGTTCAGTAACTAGCTCTGCTGTGGTGTACAGACTTTCATGGTGATGAGTGGAATGAGAAAAGTTGGCTGTACAGCTCTCAAAGCTGTAGGAGTTGTGGATGCCCCATCCCTGCAAGCATTCAAGGGCAGGTTGGATCAGGCCTTGAGCAACCTCATCTAGTGGGTGGCATCCCTGCCTGTGGAAAGAGGTTGGCACTAGATGATCTTTAACGTGCTTTCCAACCCAGGCCTTTCTGTGAGTCTATGGCAAGTGGGATGAATTGTTCTTAGAAGGTACCTGTCTTTCTTTACCAGCTGTAAAAGGAGACTTTTTCTAGAAAGCTGCCTTTGATTACAGAAATTGTCTGCAACGGTTTCCTGCTCAGCAAATTTTAGAAAATCTAAAGTGTATCCTATCAGATATGTCCAGTAAACATGGGATACTCTTATTGCAGTGATGAAGGAGCCTTGTTGAGTTTCCCCTGGAGCCATGGTTCTGGTCACTGATGCTTGAGAAAGGGGTACCCTAGTTCTAGTGGGCATTTTATGATAATGGGTTAGAAAGCCTAACCCTGTCAAAGGAAGTTAAAAGAGCATGACAGGGTTTAGCTAAGAAAAGAATTCCTTACCAGCATAAGGAAAAGCTGGAAGAATCATGTTAACATGGGTGGCACAAGGCACTTAACCTGTAAGCTCTTTACAGATCAGTCTAGAAATTAACATATTGTGAATGATGGCAGGACTGAACTGTGGAATAATTTATGCAGTTGGAGACAGGTAAAAAATAACTTTTGGGAGGTGTGTCTGTATGTGGCAGGGCAGCTTTTGAGATTACAAGAGGAGGATTACAGGATTTAGCCACGTTTTGTCACGAGATTTAATTTCATATATTCAGGTCTGAAGTACATTGGTGTAGCAGTGTTATGTCAGTTATTAACAGAGGTTTCTGGACTGCTTTAATATTGGTTTAACAGAAAGGAAAAAAAAACCCTATTGGATTAGTTATTAACAATGCTCAGGTCTTTTTACCTGAGGTGCTGTGTAAATTGGCCATGTTTTGGTTTGGTTTTTTTACTTCTTTTCAGGTTTAATCTTCACCATCTGTATTAGCAAGGCTTGTGCAGTTGAAGACTTGCAACCTGTTCTTCCTCTGTGGTACAATTATTGGCATTACTTAAAAACCCACCCTATTTGCATTGTCTCATTTTGTATGTCATTAATTTTCAATTAGGTTAGTGATAGCACTGATAATTGTAGAAGAAGAAAACTACCTGATGTTTTATTACTTTGTTTTTTAAAATTACTTTATATACTGTTTTTATTTGGTAGTGGAAGAACTTGTTACTTCAAGCTTTTGCTACAGTAGTGAGGGGACACTTACTCTGCTCCGTTAATTTGGGCAGTTTCTTGGAGTGCTGTGTGATGTTAATCTGTTGATAGGATCAAACGCCATACTATTTCTTTGGGTGGTGTTGTATCCTCCTTTGGAAAAACTGTGAAGACAAAATAATTTTGTACACTTAAAAGTGATCTGGGAGTAAAGAATTCTGTTCATGATGTTTTGTTGATTTAATACCAAGTATATCACTGGATGGGATTGGAAGTGTGTTTTTCATCTTATTAAAAAATAAAACTCAGTTTTAAAATAGATGTTGTTCTCTGTGAGACTTCTGTTAATGGCTGGATTTTGTGGTTATACTGAGCAGTGTTTCTGCTGTTCTGTTTGTGTTTGGGAGATACTTTCAGTAAGTCAACAAAGTGGGAAAGAGAAACGTTGCTTGATGAGAGCTTACAATTGAATCACCTGGGTGGTTAACTCGTAATAAGTTTCTTCTTTTTCTCTTACCCCCTATTTTTTTTGATTTGTCTTTAGGTTGTGGGTCTGTTCTAAATGAAAAAGGTGAAGTAGAAATGGATGCCATTATCATGGATGGAAAAAATTTAGACTCTGGAGCAGTATCTGCAGTTAAGTGCGTAGCAAACCCAATAAAACTCGCTCGACTTGTTATGGAAAAGGTATGCTGATTATCTCCTCGAGTATAAAGCATTTACTTTTCCTTTGAACTTCAGCCAGTATATTGATACAGCTCAATGATGATGTAGTGCCTTAAGGCAGCAAGGAAGAGAGAAGTGGATTGGAGTGTTGGAAAACGATGGTCATGACCATGAAGCACTTTAGGGTTTTTGAGAAATATTTATAAACAATAGCATTCAAAGAAAACATAACTTGACCTGTACATGTTGGTCTCCTGTAGTTCTGCTGCTGGTATTCAAATGCTTTTTTGTTGTTTTTTACTTGTTTTTTGAAGGGCTTTTATGTTGTCCCTGAACGTTGTGCTTGATCTTGCAAGATTAAAGTTAGGTAATGCACCGTTCACTTTGCAGTGATACGGAACTGAATTAAATGACCCAGTTACATATTTGGCTAAGTAATGCACTCCTATGTTGTTCTGGGTAGCCTTCTCCACTGTGACCTGATCAAGTGGTAGCACCAGTACAGTTAGTCATCCACCAGTAGAAGATAACATTAGCTCTGTGTGATGCTGACAGATTTGCCAAGGTAATCAAATTTATCAGGGCAGTAAAATATTACTTGACCTTCTATATGAGATCAATCCCACCTTACTCCTCTAAGAAGTCCATCTCATATTTGCCACAGTAGACTTCTCTTATTTTTCAGATACGGTGCAATTGTTCTATGTCAGGATAGGAGTAAGTGATCTCTGTGGTATCTGTGTCTGTTTTACTATTATGAGGCTGTGACAGTGATCAAAATGTTTGTCCTGTCTTTGGAGTTTACTTTTTTATCCTCCTAGTGCAGCTGCCTCTTTGTTGAAAAGGCTCATATTTATAAAAACACCAACTAATAAAGACTTAGGTTTCTTTAACCTTTCAAAGTGGCTTTTGAGGAAACAAAACCTGGTTTGGTGCTCTATAAAGATGATTGACATTTATCTTGTCCTCAATGGCCTCCAAAGCAGATGGACTTTTTTTGTGTCCTTAATTGAAAGATAGATCTGCTTTTAAGATCAGAACATTTCACTAAAATACTGAATATAAATACTTCAGTGAAATGTATGTCTACTAGAAAACAGTGTTAAAACTTGTGATGAATAAGATTTTTTTCTTTCATATGGATTTTATTTTGTCATTAACTAGATCAGTAAATAAGTATAGGTGGTAGACAGCTTCATAAGACAAAATTTGAGAATATAGATGAAGAGTTGGGAGAGAGCTGTCTCTAGGCTGTTAAGGTGAACGTTGTATTTTATTTTCTTCTGTAGAGAACTTATTTTAATGCCTGTTATTTACTTCTTATTCCAGAATCACTGATTCCTTTTTTTTTTTTATCTTGTCCGTGAAAAAAATCCCATTTAAGTCAACAAGAATAAGGTCAAAACAACACTGTTGGATTTTGCGAATATAACTTTTCAAAGTGTGTTTTAAAAACTAAACCAAAACCCCAAACCAACAAACAGAAAGCCCTCTGCTATGTCTTGTCTATTACAAAGTTTTTCTTGTCATTGCATGGTGCTTCTGGTGTCCAAAAGTGTTGAGGCTAAATTTGAAATGAAATCATAAAATTCTACTGTACCGGACCAAGTATAATGGTGTAGCCCTAACACCATGACATTTTGTGGTAAAGGTTTTGCTCTTTACCAAGATGCAAAAAAAACTGTGTGCATGATGATAGATTTCAAATGTAAATGTTGGCCTAAATTGCATCTTGAGATGAGTTTCTGTGCTTCTTCATCTCCTGTAAATGGGAATACCAACTGATGTTGCTCTTCTGCTCATTGTTGCCCATCTCTTCATCTTGGATGGGAATTTTGGGACAACACCGCAGGATATTTCACAGTACATTTCATAGATTGTTTTGTTGTACTGTGCATAATTAAAAAACATTTGAACTGTGTGACTTGTGGGTAATAAGGGTAGTTTTCCTGGGGTCTTATGTCTGTATGCATCATTCCCAGTGGTTTTGAGATGCCCTAATGCCGTGAAGAATTTTGAAACATGCGGCTTCCGAAAACAAACAAACCAACCAAAACCACCCTGTACATCTGCTTGTAATTGTATTAATTTCCTATTATGGAACAGTGTGGGCTCCATCTGGTGGCCAGAGTAGCTCCTTTTGGTTGTTGCAACACATTTGTCCTTTTTGGCTGTCACTTTCCCACTGGGTTCAAACTTGTCCAGATTCACGGAGTAGAAAAAAGGAGCGCACCAGAATAATTTCTGTTCATGATTTACTGAACTGTTGTTCACAGGAGCTTCTAGATGTGGAAGACTTTTAGTACATTAACTAATGTAATCCTTTCTTGAAAAAGCACTTAAATTTCTGTTGAATTATTCCTGTTTGTATTGATATAAATAGAATAATACATCAAAATGATTTTTTTTTTTTTAATTTCGGGTATGTAACCGTTCTCAGCTCCAACACTTCATTAGATGGGCTTCTCATGAACATTAGAGCACTAATTCATTGGTATATGTAAGTTGTGTATGTTTACCCTACTCTTACTGTGCAGGATTTACATTAGGCAAAAGAGACTTTAGCTTAGAACACAGACTTCTTGAGGCAAAGGACCAGGTTTTTTTCTGTGCTCCATGCTGCCAGAATTGTTAAATAGAGAACTGTGATGGTCTGAACTTAGGCCAGGCAGAAATGTGGAGTATTTTCCCCAGTTCCAGTGAAATTAACTAAAAGTGCCAGCATTTGTTGCTTATTTGTAAGATCTCTTGAACCCTTTTCTTGTCCTTTTGGATTACTTCATGTAAATGTCTTCCAGAAAAAGTAGTCACTTGACATTAGCAAACATATTAATGAAACTGGAAGAATGAGACAGGAAAATGTGCTTCTGCATTGTTTGACAGTGTTCTACTAGTTCTTTTGATTGACAACATCTGCTTAAGAGAGTAACAAAAATCACCTTAAGGCATCTTTTCAGTGAGGACTGAAAAAGAAGAAAAGAATCCCCCAAACACAAAGTCCTATCATAGAAGTTAATTTATCAATACGCAAATATTTCCTGTTTGTGTAGCCTAGGAAGGTGCATATGTTATGCAAATTTGCATATGGGATGGAATCCTATGAAAAAGTTTTTAGAAATAGCTTTCATTTTTTTATAATAAGACTTTGTGTTTTTAAAATTTATTTAAAGGATGATACAGTCTTTGCTGAAGAAAGCAAGGGATGGAGGACACAGCCTTCTGGTACAGATCAAGACAAAAGCAAATTTCAAATTTCCTACAAAAACCCACTAAACAACAAAAAAACCCCAACCCACACCCACAAATAAAAACCAAAACTATTTTGAATAATATGTTGTGTGCTTCTCGTGGGTTAGTGGTAGTGGCAGAGGGGGGCAGTATTGCACAAAGAAGTTGGTTCTCAAGTCAAAGAACACTACTCATTAGTTTTGTTAGAAATAGGTAGGTCTTGCACCGTCTGTGCTGTGATAACAGCACTCAGCATGAAAACCTGATGGCCACTTTCACGTATACAGGGGACTTCTTCCTTGTCACCAAAGCATACTCTAATGAATTAAAGATTAATTAAAAAGGCATTTAAATTTTCAAAAATGTTTCATGTCTGGGCTGGAGCAATGTTTCTGAAGAAAAAAGAAATGTTTCTGAAGTGTAGTCCTCTGGCCCTGTCCAAAGGGTTTAACACAGAGGCTGTAATAGGCTTTAGTAGAGATCAGTGTCTCTGACTGGGGAAGAGGTTTGTCTGGAATCCTTTAAAAGAATGCAGTGCTATGCATTGGTCATGGTAGTGATTACTTGTCATTGCCTTAGAAATCAACACCAGTTGATGGTCTGCAACATCTTAACCTGAAGCTTTGAGGCTGTAAATGTCCTCCAGGATGTAGCATGATACAGAAATACCCAACCTCTGCTGTCCTTGCTTCTGGCAGAGAGCTGGGACTGTGCCACGTGGGTGCTTCGCAAGGCTCTGCAGGCCCACTGCCTCCAGCATCACATGGTTCTGTTTGGACCTCAGCTGGTCTGGTGTGCTGTGCTGCTGCATGGACAGAAAGGCTTGCTGGATGTTAGGTACTCTGCTCTGAAATTGTTTCGTGCTGTGTAGTCAGATCACTACTTCTCTAAAACCTTCCCAGCCTCTGATGAGCAATTGACAGCTGTGTAATTGTGCAAGAAGCTGCTGCTTACTTTTTAACACATTAAAACAAAACAAAATCAGATTTCAGAGCTATTTCTAAAGTATAAGGATTAATTAAACAAATTTATCTGGCAATTTTTTCTAAAATGTGAATTAACTAAGCTCTACAGACTTTGAAGCATGGCATTAATTAAGGTTGTTGAATTAAAATCTGGTTTGAAGTGCTCTGTAAATAAAGGAATCAAAATAGAACTTTCAAGTATTGTTAGAAGAGAGTAAACATTTTCTGGTCAAACCCATTAGAAAGTATTCTGTTCTTAAATTTGATCCTCTGAGTTAATAAGAATAGCAGCTTGTTGAAGGGAATATTTAAAATTAAATTGTTCAGCTCATGATAAGGAACCTTTTAGTTGTATGCTATTTACATTTGTTGGTTGTTTTACTAGGTATAATGCCTTTAAACAGGAATTTATTTAGCATTCTTTTGAATAAAAGCTTTCTAAATCTCTTAGCTAACTGTACAAAACAGTTAGTTATGTAGTAATTTGGTGATTCGTTTGAGACAGTTCAAAAACAGTTGCATACAAATTAGCTAAATAAATTTACCAATTTTTCTTCTCCCATTATAGTAACTGTTAAATAGATAAGTACAATTCTTTTGTATTGATGGGTAAACTTTGTGGTTTGGAGAACTGAAAGCTTTTTCAATTATAGTGGAAGGGGATATGGACAGAAGTTTAGATAATTTTAAAATAAAATTTATCATTTTCTTTGTGTGGATACTTCTAAAAATAGCGGTTATACAAAACTGCTCAGTACAAGACAAAACAAGAATTGTCAATGAATCTCTTGTCTTTCTGCAGACAAAGCACATGCTGCTGACTGACCATGGTGCACACCTGTTTGCTCAGGCCATGGGTATTCCTGAAATTCCAGGGGAGAAACTCGTAACTGAGAGATCCCGGGAGAGATGGAAAAAGAACCTTGAGCCAGATTCCAACCCTGAAGAGTTTCAGAAGTAGGTAAAATATATTTTATTTTTAAATTTGGGTAATTTAATTTGTGCTATCTCATTACAAAAAAAACTCAAAAGAAACCAAAAACCCTCAAACAAACAAAGTGACCAAGAAAAACAAAACCCAAAAAAAATAAACACAAATCTTGAAAGCCTGTATTCCAAATGTTATGTGGTTTAATACAGTCGTTACAGTATGTCTTTATTGAAAGCAGTAGAAGATCAAGCTTTCAATGAATTTGCTTAAACTTAAATGACTGGAACAAACTTGATGAAACTTGTTGCTGCTTAAGAAGATTATTGGTCAATTTGACAATAGCTTAAGTTTTGTGGCTTTATTGGAGAATAAAGTTAGAACTTGTTACTGCTCTTAAAATCATCAGTTACAGAAGTGTATAGTGTAGCTTTAACAAAGGAAGGTATTATTTCGTATAGCTTTTTTTGTGGAGGAACTGATTTTAAAAGATCTCCAATGCACATACTAAAACTAGTTAGTAAAAAACCCCCCGAAAACTTAAGTAGATGATCAGATTTGTCTTTAAATTGGATTAGATTTAGATCAAACATCAGACTTTGACCCGTAATTCCTTCTGAGTGGTGATTGTGGCTGTTGGTTATGAAAAGGAATTAAAAAGAATGAACAAGTGTAGTGGTGAGTGGGAAGAGAGATGCTGCTGGATGGTATTGCCCAACAGCAAAATGAACATCACTTGGAAAACAACCCAGTCTCATATAAAGTAGAGGGGAAGGTGAGGTGGACAGTAAAGGAATGAAAAGCATCAAGTGTCAAAAATGTTTTCCGCGCCTTTGAGGTAGGCATGAGCACTAAATTGTTTTGAGCTTCCATTTGTTCATCCATGGTTGTGGCACAGGAAAACACTATTACATTACGTAAATGCTGTATTATGTGCTGTTCATCTGTTTTGCCAAACAGGAGTAACAGCTGAGCAAAGCTGAATTTGTAGATCAGGAGGAAATTTCTTCTGTTAAAGCAGAAGAGCATGTTAAAGTCCCTGACATGAGGCTATAAATTACAACGTCTATGTCACTTTCAGTAAATTGCTAGAAGGAAAACCACAGTAATGAGACAAGCGTAAATATGGTCTTCTAAACAAAGTGGTGTTGTTCCTTGACCATAAGGTCTTGGTCATAATTTGTCTTGTATCCAACAGAAGTTTTCTTTTGATCCCTGGTCTGTCCAAGGACTGTGTGGTATCATTCATTGCAAAGAATTTTGAGGAGGGTGTAGCCACCACTGCCTCTTGTTCTCTTGAACATATCAGTTGGAATAGCATGGCATTTAAGTCTTCATTCATTCCTCATAATTGTTTCATTTTTACCTTTTTTTTTTTTCTGAAAACAGTGTTAGGCATCTTCAGTTTCAGCATGGACTTCTTCTGGAATATCTGATAATAAAAAGCTTGTGTATTTCTGAAAGGCTGAAGACTTTCTCTTGTCTTGGCCATTCTGTTCTTTTTCTGACAACCAAAATATCAGCACAAATTCACAAAATTGGAAACATTTTTTTTTAATGCAAACCCATTTCATTCTGTATCACACGTGGAATGTTCTTTTTCCCTGTTATGTCCACAGTGATTATGCAGAAACTTGCCTGAGGCGAACAGACAGAAGGTGAAGTAGTATTAGTCAGAGGCAACATAATACCAGATCATGCTGGGAATTCGAAGGTCGGTGTATATTTTACTTCCAGTCCCCTGATTCTCAGAGTGTTGGAAACCCTGGGGTTTCATAGCCTTTGCAGGTAAAGTCCGGTGTCTCCATAAGAGGTACCTTTCTCCTCTGCTGGTTAGAAGTCTGCATTGATTTATGCTGAAAGCTTAGAATTCCATTGCATGTACAACATTCCATCTTGCACACCTTTTGCCGAGAACAAGGTGTGATTTGATTTATCTGCAGTCCCAAACTGCAAAGGCTCTGGCAATACCCTTGTTAAGAATTACTGGAGTTTGCCTGAGAATCCCACAGAAAGGGTGTTGAGTCTGGCTGTAAGGTAGTAAATGGGCTCCTAGCCCCACTGGGAATCACACGCTGCTAGAGTAACTTGAGGAGGTATTAACTAACAAGGACCCTAACAACAATAAACAAAAAACCCCACTACTAATGCAGGGCCGAGGGACAAAATAGGTAGGCTGAGGTAACTCATTAGTTAAATGGGAATAGTGTAAGTACATGTCACTTCATGGGTATTGGATAATGAAAGATTTAGACAAAAGGGAATGAACAAATCCAAATAACACATTCTGTATCACAGTATATAGGAGTAATTCTTGATTGAAAAAATCCTAATAGCATCCTCTGGTATACCATAGGTACTTGTTGAGGTTCTTGCTACTGTCAATAACTAAAAATAGAGGGATGATTATAATTTGATAATTTACCAATTTTGTCTTCCGTGTTAATGTTTTGGAGTCAAGTAGTCATGCAAAAAACTTTATTTGTATCTTCTTTGTCTTTGTTCTGAACATGATCAAAGGAAAGATTACACTGAAGCAGTAAAAAATGAACTGTAAGAAATCAAGTGTAGTTTTCTGTTTGGTCCACTACAGATGAGGTGTATTGGACACATTCACTTCGTTATTTATTTCCAGTTGTGCTTTCATACCAAAACAGGTAATTACTATCTGTGTGCTTTTATTTTCACAGTGGCTTAAGGTAAATATTTATCTAAGAAAATGTACATCTGGATACATCTTTCAAAATTTCTCAGGAGGATCTAACTTTAGTTGGTTGAAGGGTGCTACATGAATGTGCAAGGGAGTACTGAATTTACTAATGTTCTTTTCAGCAAATCATTTGTAACAGATGGATGGGTGGGAAGCCCATCTGCACCATCATATCAGCTTGAGATGAGGTCCGTCTCAACATAAATGTCAGAGCAGCCTATAAGGCCTGTGATTCATCAGTCAACTTTGAATTGCTGTGAATGAAGTGTAGGGACTGACGGTATGATATTTTACATAAGCAGGAGGGAACAGGAAGTTGGGTCTCTGAGAAACTGACTCTGGGTTTCAAGGTGCACAAAGACTTTGTCTGACTTAATTAGCTTTGATTTTGCAGAGCTATGAAGAAACCCTTACCAGTGCCCAAGCAAATTCGAAAGGTATTCCTTTCCCAGTTGCCTGTTGGGTGGTTCCTTGAAGGATTGTTACAAATTATTTTCCTGAGTGGAGGGATTTAGATTATTTTTGGCGTTTGGTATACATTTCCTAGTCACATACTGGTTTATGTTCCTACATGCATTGCTAAGACTGGATATGGATAAATATGGATATTTTAACTGTTGCTTCTCAGTAATGTCTCACTTCTCAGTGCAGCAACTGTTACAGTGTGTCACGACAGGCTTTTTTTTTCCATACACAACTACACATGTATATTTTGAGCAGGCTATTGTATATGTCTTTTCTCTGTTGAAGAAATAGAGATTTCTTCAGTGCCTGAAGATTTTTAAACCAGTGTGCAGTTTCAGCAGAGTCTGCTGGCCAAGTGATTTAAATCTCAAGATAATGTAGCTGCAGAGTACAAAGACTAAAGTATGTCTTAATGATGCATTGTGAGCAATACCAGTTGAAAGGAAAATAAATAAGCTTTTTTTTTACAGCATTCAAACATTAAGGGGAGTAAGGAAAAGGAAAGAGGAGGAACAGGAAGGAAATGATTCAGTGCATGCATAACATTACTGTCCTTTTCTGTATTCACTCATTTACGTGCATTGTCATTAATAATTCCGGTTAACCTCCTGTTGAGACAGTGGAGCCAATTGCTGCATCTTTGAGTTGCCATTTAGGGGAAAGTTGTGTGTCAGTTTGTGTGTCAGCCAAAAAACTACTCCAGAACTATAATGACTAGAAGTATTTCTGCCCTGTGTGCTTTTGTTTTGCGGGTTTTTTTCCTCCCCAAGTTTCCATGCTATGAAAGTAAACAAGTCATCGGGGAAAGATTTAAAAAAAAAAGTGTTTTCTACTCTGTTAAATACAAAGTTTGTGAGAATTGTTGCATGTTTCTTGTTATTTTTATAATGAGAAGCATGGCAAAAACAGCTTTATGATGAGCAGCAATTCTGTTGTAGAAATCTTCTTCAAAGCTACCTGGGTAAGAAAGGCAACGTGCTTTGGCAGGTACGCTTTAATTCTGTCTAATTTTGTGAACTGTTTTTCTTGGCAGAGACCTTGGAACAGTCGGTGCTGTTGCTATAGACAGTGAAGGCAATGTAGCTTGTGCAACATCCACAGGAGGACTCTCTAATAAACTGATTGGCCGTGTTGGTGACACAGCATGCATAGGTATGGGGTGTGGGATCTTGCCTTTTACTTTTTGGGGGTACCTCATTTAAAGAAAGGTATTACAATTCTCCTTTTCATTAGTGAAACAAAACATAAATACTAGTCCGTCTGAAATGGAGGTCTAACATTCAAATCTGTCAAAGCTAAAGCTCCTTATAGCATGGAGATTTGCAAGAAAGAATTGGGAGTTCTATATGGAAAATGGGGATGGGAGTTTGTTTCTTCTGTCCTTTCTACAATGCTAACACCTGTGTTTCCTTTCTGTTGATTCCAATAAAGCTCTCCTTTTTTATGGCTCTGCTTTCCACTAAGTCAAAAAATGTAGCCTGCTCCATATTAAGATGCTGTTTCCTTGATACTTAAGGAAGTAGGTGTAATTGCAATGACCACTTGTATCAGTGAGCAAGAATTATAAAGTGACTCGCAACTTTGAGTGAATTCCTGTTGTTAAGAGAGCCCCGATAAGACTGTCTCAGAACCTAATAGATGTGGTATGGAATAAAGGAAATATTTTAAGAGATCTCTTATCCAAGTGTAAAGAGACACTTGAAATCCTTTCCACAGACTTCTTCCTCTCATGGAACAGACATACCATTTGATTGCTTCAGGGTTCTACCATACAACTGGGATTTGGAAAATAATTATTTTAGTAAAACATGTTCCAAACTCAAATAGCGTTGCTGTTGGCAGTATATGATTACCATAAAACTGTCTTTCTTTTGCATACACAGTTGCTGGCATTTTGGTATCCTCTGGATTTTGACTATGGTTTTCAGTTTTGTGTCTGGCTGCAGCTGCCTCCTGTGTAGATCATGTTCAGTGTTCTTAGAGTTTGGGACATGGGTTTGTGAAGAACAAGTGAAATGGGGCACTTTTGAGCATATTGCTTGCAACTTTTGGTCTCACTAGGCATCTTGAGGATTTGATACAGAAATGTCAGCTGTGCTTTTAAACATCAGAGGCATTGGTAAGGGGGCATTGACTTAATATGACAGGGTTTTTCCACCTGTTACTCAGAGTCCATTAAGAGAGTCTGATCAAGAAAGCACAGAAGGGAAGAAACTTTCATTGCTCATCTAAGGCCTCCATCCCCTCCCCCAGTAGCTTGTTTATAATGCTGTGGTATGTTTCTTCCTAGCTCCTGGGAAATATTTTTCTTAGGAGATGTGCTAGAAATAAGGGTATTGAGCAAGCAGAAGCTTGGTGGAGAACTGGGTGTGGAATGTGCCAGCAAAACAAGGATGGGAGAAAAAAAAGGGGGACAAGGGGAGTACAACAGAAGGAACGCTCTGCTTGTGGTGAGGACTTTGAAGATTTGTCAGGGGTGCTTTGTGAAGTTTTACTAGAGCCCATGCTCTTCAAATCTCTTTTGTGCTATGGAGGGTAAGTTCCCCTCCAACTGGTCAGCTCACCAATGTCCTCACTAGATCTTCCTTCATATCTTCTCAGCTGATATGACCTGGCACTCTGAGTCCCAACTCTATCTTGCTGATCTCCGATATACCCTCCCTTGCTGTTCTGGGAAATATTTTTGCCCATTCCTGTGGAGTATTGGCCTGCTTCTGCCTCTTGTACACAAACATCACTAGTCTTCTCTCTCAGCTTGGCAACTGACTTGCTCCAACTGTTGTTCATCTCTTTCATATATTTTACTTTTCAAATGGTGGCAGAAATGAGAAAGAAGCTTTTCTGACACTTTGCTCTCAGGAATGCACGGAGTTAATGGACCTAAAGGAAGAAATGTTTGGTACCTATTTTAAACTATGCAGGGCTTTTAAATTGTGTTACAGAATATTGCCTTATTTTTTTTCCCCTTTGAAAAGGAAGTGGAGGTTATGCTGACAACCATTCTGGTGCCACTTCAACCACAGGACATGGGGAGAGCATTATGAAAGTGGTCTTAGCCCGGCTGATTCTCTATCACATGGAGCAAGGTATGTTCCAAACTTCCTGTAATCTGAAATAATGAGGATAGGAAACATTGCCTAATCACAGGTTTTAGTATATATAGTGTCATCCTAGAAGAGTTGTTCTCAGGGGTATGTGGATGGGTTAAAACAAAAACTTTAAAAACAAAACAAAGTACTAAATTATTAATAAAGCTTATATAGCTGAGGGGAACAGAATTACCACTGCTGCCTGATACTGAATCATGCTTTAGATCAGTGTACATTGAAAGAAATTATACTGGGTTTAATGGAAGTTCTCTTTAGTAATTTTTTCTCAATTATAAACTAAATTCTGTGAAGACAAAAAGAAAACAAGTAGAAGTAAAATATATTTAAGGGAGCAGTAAGGGAGGGCTAGAAGCAGATAACAGGAGCTGAAATAGAAAGTATGGGATATTGCCTTTCTAATGAACTGTAAAGGTCTTTGTTGTAACAACTCTGATTACAGCAACAGAAATTATTTTAAGACTTTTTAAGCATGATTTCAATTTACATTTTGTTTTGGAAAATGTATTAAATGGATTGGGTGGGTACGTGGTAAACAGCTGACACAGTATGTCTTATGTGACTGTAACACAATCTGACTGTGGGGTGACCCTTTGTAGCTTTACCTTCATGACTTAGTTTGTCATCTAAACCCTTGATTATGTTACAGCCTGTAAACATAGCCAGACAACATACTTGTGTTGCATGCAGTTCAAGAATCATTGATAGAGATATCACCATTATTTTTAGAAAGCTGTAGCTTTGGGGCAGTACAGTGTAACTTGCTTTGAGATTGACCAAAGTGGAAATAGTTGGAAAACATTCAATTTACGTCTTCATTGGAGAAGCAGTAAGTAGAGAGACAAGTAGCAGCTGCAAATATTTTTGTTGTGCTTTATAGGGCTGTTTGCATATAATGGGTGCATTTCTCTAAGTCTCACAGCTGACGTGACAGTTTCAGCATAAAATGCAGCCTACAGATTATTTCCCAAAGCTCTTAACACATTATGCTCTCCCTTTACTCTCTAAATTATGTCTCTAAGTATTCAATTTGTGAACAGCTTTCTAAGCTCTTGTCTAAACTGTGTAAACCAGTTTCTTCTCTGGCTTGCAGTTAACTGCATTGCAAGACTTATGCATTGATAGCAGTTATCTGGCTGGTGATTAATCAGTTTGAAAGGCAAATGAGTCTCAAAAAGTTTATTAGAAAAAGAGAAAAAGAAAATGAACCCACATGTATTCATGTCTAATTGGTTTGCACTTGTTCACCCTGCCCATGCTTGCTTTACCTTCATTCATCCGGCCCAGAAGTACAACTCAGCTGCCAGGCAAACACGTCAGCAGTTAGATTCCCCCCCGGCCCCTCCTCTCAGCATGTTTCCATGAAGGCACTGAAAACAAACCCTCACGTTATTGTAGCTGTTTGATTCCTTGAACAGTGAGCTGAAGTTGCATATGTAAGAACAACTGTAGAGCCCTCATAATTCTCTTCAGCTATTCAGTAATTCACATGGTAAATATCCTCCTTTGGACAAATGCTGCAAAATTTACTTCTGTATTTCGGGAGTGAATTGCTTTGCCAGTCTTAACAGCTGTCGGAATTTCAGTCTTATGGTGGCAGCTGTTGTCTTGGTGAAAAATCAAACAGTGAAATACTGACCCTTTGAAGACAGTGCCACTGACTTGAATAGTCACAGTGTCACCCATGTGTCAGAGTAAGGAGCTTTATCCTGTCAGTCATCAGTGCTGTGAATAATTCTGGCTCTGCTGGTTTTATTTGGTTTTAACTCAAAATTCGCAGGGAAGGCATGAAGGTCAGGTTTTGTTCTATAACCTAAGCTGCATAACGTTACTCAGGGTCTATATCTTAGGATAATTAGGCCAAGCCAACTGCATTCCTAAATGTATATTTAAACTTGTAGTGAACAAGTATTTTGCAGCTATTACAAGTTTCTGTGTATGAAGTACCTATCAAATTCACTTTATTTAGAAAATACTTCTGTTAATACAAATCAAGTATTGAAAAGCTAAAGTTTCATTGCTGGTCCTTTGTCTGATGTCTAGTACATTGAGACCTTATTTTGCCTGATGGTTTCAGAAGTTTGAGGAAGAGAGTTATGCTGATGTCTGCTTTTGATAAATTATGACAATGTGTAGTACGTGCTTTGAGCTCTGTTGCAGCCAGTGGAACTAGAACAGAGATGATGACTGAAATTTTTGATTGTTTTGATGTGTGTTTTTTCAAATTGGAAGTGCTTTAGATCTAGCTTGTCACAAACCTTTGGTGAAAACCTTGCAGAATGGCATTTTTTCCAGTCAAATGATGGCATAAGAAATGTTGTGTCCTACACATAAAGTTTGTGAGATAGTTTGTATTAAACACTAAAACTGAATCAAAATCTGAAGCTCTGTAAATAAATACTTGGAGCAGTACCACACCATAGCAGCTCTTCGCAACTGTTCAGAGCCTTTCCAAAAATGCTTCCTTTGTTAGACTGGAAATTTCTTGCCGATTTAGTTGAAAGAGAAGTTAGATTTGACTGGTTCCATGGGGAGGGGTGAAATTTTAAGAGAAATTTAAAACTGTCAGGACAGGTACTATAAAGTTATTCTGTTTTTCTTTTCAGGCATGTCACCAGAGGTAGCAGCAGACACTGCATTAGACTACATGAAGACACGAGTTGGGGGCTTGGGGGGTGTCATTGTTGTCAACAAGGCAGGAGAGTGGGCAGCAAGGTTCTCCACCAAGCAAATGTCCTGGGCTACTGTAAAGGATGACAACCTGTATTATGGCATTTATGCTGGGGAGAAGCATATAAAGTCTGTTGATGAAGCACTTGCATCTGAAAGGGAGGGATTCTAAGAATGAAGAGTTGACTGATGAAGAATGAAGATCTCTGGTTTTTGCTGGCGGAGAATGACAGTTGATTTTTTCTTTCTGAAAGATCTTGTGGTTCACGGGCATTACCACATTTATAGTCAAAACAAAATCTGGACATAGTTCTTTAGTGGACATGTATATATGCGTAGTCTTTTAATGCCTTTGTGAAGTCAGATCCTCCTTTTTTAGATAAGAAAGAGAATGGTCGGTAGGTTCCTTGGTTAGCATGCCTTAATCTTACATTAAAGGAAGCCTGAGTTTCGGTATTAGAGGAACTCTTTCCCACATCCGTTCTCAGAGACTGCTACCAGGATGATTTGAGAGAAAAATACCTATTAATTAAAAGCTGAATTTTGAAAACCCAGAGTCTTTTCAGCAGCCATCTCATCGTAACAGCTTGCTAACGATCAGTGAAATACCACCAAAGAGCAGCGAAGAGTTAAGATTTAAATTGTTCTCACAGGCTTGAGGTAACTTGTCACAGGATATAATGAAGAAAGGAACTTTCTCCAGAGAAGGGAAGGCTGATGCTAAGGAGCTCTAATGCCATTCCCTGACATCAGACTGGAAATCCCAACCAAGTAGGCTGTGATATTTCAAACTGTATGTGGACAGTTAATGGGAACGATGCTATGGATGTAATATCTGGGATACTAATAAAGAAGGTCGTGCTCTCAATAAAAATAACAGCAATCTTTTCTACTCAAATGCAAAGGTGATCGGCACCTTTTAAGTCAAAACATGAGACAGAGATTCTGATTAACTGGGAAAATAATTATCTGAAAGTAAGTGATCAAAGCAAGTTGTACCAAAATAAATAAAACTGCCTGTTTACAAGCTTCTTGTGTGAAGTCTGAAACATTGCCTGCAGAGATTTTCTTTTTAAAAAAATTATATTCTATGTTACTTCTAATACATTTTCTTCGTTAAGATTTTGTATTTTTAAAATAAAGAAAAATTCCTTTTTTATTTTCTGCCAACTATATTTTTTTTGTGTTAAGAACTGTAATAATTTTATGCATTTCAGCTGGTGACTAGATTTTCTCTTGCATGCCATCATTCTGTGGAATGTTCCCTTCATAAGATAGCCCAAATAAACAGAACAAAAATCTTAAATCATGGTTTGAAACTACTCATACCTATGTCCCAACTGCAATAAGCTGTATTACCGAGTTGGCACAGACAGAATAGTAAGGTTGCCAAGACTGTCTTAACTTCTCTATACTTTGGTCCATGGTTTCTTGTACATTGCAGATGACTGGATGTGCACAGCGATGGTTCAAGAGAAGATGATGGATGCAAAACTTGATCATGGAGTACTTACACACTTTTCTCAACTGAAGATCATGTTGAAAATGGCTGCTACTTGATCATCAGAAGTTCATAAAACAGTAGTTCTGATGTGCTCATTAGTAGGAAAAAAGTAGCCTTCTATTGAGTAAAAATTAATTCATTTCCTCTTCTGTGCATGAGATACCAATCCTACAGGGCCAGGGTATTCTCTGGGGGTAAGAAAAAAAAAAGGCAGCTTCATTTCCAAAATACATCCAAAGTATTTGTCACCAATAATCTGCTTTGTTTATCTCACCTGTCCCTAGTGGAAGATAAAATTGAGGACAGGCAATAAAAAAATAAGCTCCATGAGTTCAGCCAAAATTCACTTTGCAGCATTATTTCAATGAAATTGCTCAATGGGTTTTTTTTAATGAAAAATAATCCAACTTGAAGTATGTTTTATAGAGCTAAATGGTGATGCATCTAGGCATGGATGTAGGCTGTACACAAGAATACGAATATCTTGTCATAAATACTGGCTTTGTCAGATGAAAGAGTGCAGAGAATGCACACTCCTCATAACTTTTCCTTTGCTTGAAGTAGCTGGAGGGAGGTGAACTGCCATAACACCTGGTGTACCTTCTTTGTAAGGCTGTTTGTGTGTTAACATTTTTTGTTCTGGTCACGCTCCAAGCTGACCAAAACCCAAGTGATGGTTAGTGTAGTAGCAAGCATAAGCTGATACACCTGCTGGGTGGTTGATTGTGAGGATTTGGCGCTATGCTAACCCTGCCAGTTGGCTTTGGGTTAGCTTTGAACAAGTTCACATCGACCCAGAAGACACCAGCAGCCTCAGCAGCACTGCACACAGGAGCTCAGGGATGTCAGAAGGAATAGTAAGTGGCTACTGTGGTTAATTCACCTCAGCTGTTCTCAGGAATACGATGTAATAAATTGCTGGCACTTGACAAAGTCATTATCCTCTATAAGTTCTTCTGTCACTCAACTAGAGTCGCTGGGTACCTTCCAACAGTGCATTAAGCACTGTGACTGCCATCTGCTCTGCATGATTTCTTCTGTCTAACCCACCACTTGGTACCATGCTCTATATTCCTTTCCTATAAAAACTGTCTTGTTTTCAGAAAAATGCATGGGCTGTTACGTTGCCTAAAATCAAAAGACAAAAACTTGCAACTGATAAAAAGCAGATCTTTATTGAAACCTTTCAGGTGCACAGAAATGGCTACCTGCAACTGTGATAAAGGATTTCTACAATTTTTATAAGGTTAATTAATTAGTGTATCTAGCAGGTACATCCAAGGAGATCAGTTGCCCCAGTAACCCACCCTTGGGTCAGCCCCTTGGAGTTGGTCCAGGGGCTTCCTTGCCCTATTTGTTATGTCTGTTACGTTCTGGTGGAGAACCAGATATTCTTGTCAGAAATTCTCTTCCTAGGATTAAGAGTAAACAGAATTTCAAGAATGTGTTAGAAAGAGTTAGCTTATTATTCTAAAATGTGAGAAATGGCAAGAAAAGTACTAGAAACCATACAACTGTAAATGAAAAATCTACAAAGCTACAAATATGTTCAAAAGCTAAAAATCTTCAAGCGTCAGTTATACATTTCCAATTCATGTGGGGCTGGGAAAAAAAAAAATATATATACATACCTGTGCCTTACATATAGATTGATGGCATTTGATAATCTTCAGGCTGTAGTTTGCTCCACAGTTCAAATGATGTCAGCTCAGGCAAAGCACTGGTCCAGGCATTCAGGGCTATATGCTTTTCTTCCTGATAGCTGACCAACCTCAGTAAAGTTACGTGGTTTCCTCACCTGATCTGGATAGCAGGTAGACAGTGTTCCTCTCCCTCATAAGAGGGAATGGTAGAAAATGGTCAGGGATGTGGTAGACCTTATTTTCAAAGTTTGAGAGCTGGGGATGGAAGAGTTTTCCTCTCTTGCTTTAGCTTTAGCCCTCAGTCATGTTCTTTAGCTAGAACAGGGTGAGACGGTTGCAGATGACGTAAGAGGTTGCTGGTGTTGCACAGGGCTGCCTAATTTTTTAATATGTTTACATGTCGCCTGACCTTTGTGAATATTGAGAAACCACCCTTTATGAGGGCTTTAACAGCTTTTATAAATGTAGTTGCAAGATGCTGAACTCAGGGGGGATACCAACAGCAGGACAGGAAGCTGTGTGCCCCTGCTGTGCACTGCTGCTGGAAATGAGCCTCTAATCCAAATGGCTGTGACCTGGATATCAAAGAAAGAAAATCAGAGGTCTGTTGCCAAGAAACTGGGTGTCCTTGGCATCTAGCAAAGCAGAAACAGTTCTAATTATCTAATTAAAGTGAGGCATCCCGTTATTTTATATCATTTAGAAAGCCAGTTGTGGATGTTGTCCTGTTGCTTTCTTAGTACTCTGTAGAAAGGGTCCCTGACATGCACAGATAGCCGTGATGGGTCTACATATCAAAGCAAAGATGTTAACAAAAACCCCAGAGTGGTGACCATTGACTTTGTTCACATATTGTTAGTTCTGCGTAGGTTTTGCTTCATAATCTTTGCAAGCTACAAGTAATCAAAACCTGTTCTGTAGGACACCAATGTTTGGAAACATTTTTTTCAGTGTTCTACTTTGTCCTACATTTTAGTTCTTTGTCTCTGGGGTGGTTTTCATTGACTTTGAAATCTAACTTGGCAAAGTTTAATGGCACTCGCTGTTGTGCTTGTTTCTCTTCTGGTCTGCTTTTCCTTTGATATGCTCTGATAAATATTTGCTGTGGGACAGATTTCAATCTCAGTTACGTCAGTATAAATGAAAAGCAAAAAGCACAGTCACTGAAGCCTGTGATTATGCTAAAGGAAGTGAAATCAGACATGGGCTCTCCTGTCCGAAGTCAGTAGCTCTGTATTGAAACAGCCTTTGCTAATGAGGGAGAGAATAGAGAGGACAGAGAGCCTGCTGCGGGGAGTCACAGCCTGAGACAGGGCTCTGGTCTCTGGCAGTTTCAGGGTAAAGATGATGCCCAGGGAAATGGTTAAATATGCATACTGGGAAATAAATGTCTAATGATTCACATGAAAGAACCTTAAGAGCACACAGGGTGAGCAAAGAGTCATTTTGTTTTAGACGTGTAAACCACAAAGGACGGGAATCTCATTTTCCTTTCCACTGCACTCCTTACGCTTGGTTTATTGGGGGCACGTAGATACCTTGCAACCTCTATGTAATTGAGTTTTGCCAGACCTGGTCACATGTGCTATAATTTCAATTATTTTTTAAATTTACATTTTTTAAATTCTTGCCTTTTGGCCTTTAAAGTTCTCCTCGGTTGGAATGAGGCTGTTTTCTTGTGGTTCCTCCCTCAGTTCTTTTCCGCTGAGGACAGGATGGGTTACGATGCGGTCTGCGTGGGCTTTAGCCCTCCAGCCCTGCACTTTTGACCCTTTCCTGCTAGGGCTTTACTACAACTTAAGCTATGTAAATGCATGGTAGCATGCAGCTTATTAAATACTCAGCCTCTTCCAGACTTAATGGCTCTGCCGGGTCCTGCCTGCTTAGCGGCATAGCAGGCTGTGTGCTTAGCAACCCCAGATGCCGCGAGTGCATCGCCCCCATGCACTGCCTTCCCTGCTGCCTCACCACTGAATGTAGCAAATATTCCCAGCTTTTTCTGGCACAAAACCTGGCCTAGGTTCGGGCATAACTAGCACCTGCCAGCCACAGCCTTTGTATTTTAACACATCATGAGGGCTGACGAGGACAGGAGACAAAACCCTGGGCTGGTAGAGGTGCTCAACCCCCTTCTGCAAGTAGTAATGGCTGTAAGACAAAGATACTTACCAGTAAATGTAGAGCCAATTGTTTTAGCACGTGCTTTTCCTTAGAAATTTCAAAACTTAAAAAACTCATAGTTTCAAGAACAATTCATAAACCACTGGTCTTTTGGGCTGGAAAAGTGCACAATTTGCTAGGATATGAGTGCTCTTGTCCTCTGTAGGTGGAACTCATTTTCTGCATGGAAGAGAGATACAGCCAGTAAATCTCTTCATTCCTACATTATAGAAGGTAATCTGTGGTGTCATTGGTTGGTTAATTTCTTTGTTTTCTTGGTTTTATTTCTTAAAAGCTGAAGAAGGTTATTATGACTGTACTTATCTTTTATTTCACCTCAGCTAACCATTCTGAGATCCTCAGACACAAGTACAGCTCGGCTAAGCCTCTAGTAAGATGATCACTCAGAAATTACTATACTGGGGGAAATGAGTAGCAGGTTTTCAAGTATTTTAACCCAGGAGAAATCACAACTATTTTCTAGTCTTAATGCCTAAATAAACAGGCCATAGGTCCTTCTCTCTGTTATTTCTGCATTAAGCAAATGACTTCTGTTGAGGTGTGGTCGCCTCTGGCCATGGTCAGAATGAAAACGAGAATGCTCTTTGGGAGAAAACATCTGAAAAAGGAGCGGGGGAAAGATGGCATCATGCCAGATGCCATTGTACCTTCTGGGCTGCCACCAGGCTGTGCTTCAAGCTTCTATGGGGCAAGGGCATCTGCTAGAAAACAGACGTGCATTTCCAAACCCAAAGATACTTGGTATTTTCCCAGAAACAAACCTCCAGAAGTCCTGCATGTAATGGTAATATTTATATAACAATTCAGTCCTTCAAAGAAGTATATACAGAAGCTGTGAACTGATCTGCACAGCAATTCAGTAGAGTTTATTATATTTGAACTATTTTATCTCTGGCTAGGATGCAGAGAGATTAAGCAACTACTCTGGAGCTACCAAATGCATCTGAGGTAGGGCCAAGATTAGAATATTGATTTCTGGCTTCCTGAGTCCCAGGCTCCGTTCGCTCCATTATGTTGTCTTTACTGATAACATTTAGACAAATAGATCTTGACATATCAAAAGCTCAGTAGCCTCTCAGTAAATTGAGCAGGGCTTTAGCTGTTCAGTTCCTGTGATTTGTGCATGCCTCACACTTGGTGCCCGTAATGTCAGTAGCTATTGTGTATTTACAGTGAAGCCCACTTGTATCCTAAGGCACATAAACTTCTTTTTTTCTCTTAGTAGAAATAAGCCTAATTATGATACATTTTCCTCATGTCAGATTGAGATTTGCACAAAAAAAGGTCAAAGAAATTTTACTTCAGTCCTCTTTACAAAAATCCCCAAAATGTAGAGATTTTCAGTCCTTACAAGGGTTGCTTGTCACTCGTTCTAATTTCTTGAGTAAGAAGTCAGAAAGATGAGAAAAGTCCTACATACCCAGAGTTGAAATCCAAGTACTTTTGAAATCACCACATACCAAGGACACTCAGTTCCTGATATCCAAATGCCAAAGAAAAGGCATGTACTTGAAAGCTGAAATAAATGCTACAGAGAGAATAACACAGGTATATTTGTATTAGAAAATTTGTCTCTGGGTATCCATAGAGGTGTAAGAATATTGCCATCACTACAACCCAGGAAACTTCCAAACTATACCTGAGCTTGCTGAAGTGTAGGCCAGAACCTTTTTTTTTAGTTTCTAAACTCCAGGTATCCCATCTGCAGCTAACAAAGGACCCTGCTTACTCTCACAAAGCCTACTTGAAGTCTGACAGTCCTACAAAAGCTGTACTGGTGTTTCAAACACATCAAGTTGTCTAATAGCCTTCTCCACCCTTCTTTGTTACTTGATGCAGCAGCACAGCAGCACGATGTCATTTGTCAGAGCACCAAAACTGGAGACATGCTGAATATGTGAATACCAAGGAAGTGGTTTCCTTAGCAATAACAGGCATGTGAAAGTCAAAACTTCCTTTCCTCCTCATGTGACCTTTTTCAAAGCAATTCAGCCTGGGGACAATAGGAGTGAATTCCAAACACCCACAGTGTTCCTGTATGGCTCGGCAAGGATCTGCTAAATGGCAAATTTATCTTACCTATTTATTAAGGTAAAATTATATTTGTCTTTAGATGTTCTTCTCTAGGGATTCTGTGTGTTTATACGTACAGGAAAGTGCTTCTTGAAAGCAGAACTACCTAATGCCACATAAACAAATATATGGAATATAAGTAATTTTCTTGCCATTGTGGACCAAAACTTTTGTTATGCATAAAATCCAAAGCCATTCCAGTTGTCAGGAAATAAGAGAATGAAAATTTTTACCAGCTTGTTTTAATAGCTGGACTTCACTGATGACACCTTGCCCATTTCATTTAAGGTGAAAATCAACACACTTCAGGAAAAAAAGAGAAAGGGAGAAGATTTATGAAGGCAAATAAAAGCAAGATGACATTCATCTCACCCATCCTGCACACAAGAGCAGTATCAGTCCTCTGTTGCTATTCTTATCCTATTTAGTACAGCCTTTTCTCATCCCTAAGGAGACAGCAGTGGTAGCCAGAAGTGCTTGCACAAAGCTGCCTCTTCAAGAATCCTGAGGTATTTTCTAAAAGTAGCAACTAAATTTAAACCTGAGCTGTCTACTGAGTTAGGGAACTATTCTCTCATTTTTTTGAGCTGGGGAGGTGATCCAGCAGGTAGTTGTCAGAAGGTCAGAGAAAATTCCTGTTAGAGCTGGAAATGGTCACTTAGCATACTTTCTGTATTATAATGTGTGACAGACTGTCTTGTATTTCAGAAAGTCAAGGGAAGTTCTGATACTACAGTTGTCCCCAGATTTGGTGTTGCTGGACCACCCACACACATCCTGTTGCCTTGCTGCCCACTGACTGTGGGTCTGTAGTCAAGTCCCTGGTGATTCACCAAGACAAGGATTTAGGCCTCAAGTACCACTGATCATCATCTCACTTTTAGTGACACATGTTGTGGTTTGCCTTGGGTTTTCCCCACCACTTTCAGCCTTTAGTTTTAAACTCTAGAGCATAAGTTTTCAGAAATGAACAATGCAATGTGAACAGCTGAGTTTGGAGCTGGTCCCACTGGGCAGGAGAAGAAATTTGACAGGAGACAGTTCCTCTGCAGGTTTCTGTGAATGTGAGAAAGAGATGTGCTGTGGATTTGGAGCCTTAATGTCTGGAGGAAATAGGCAAGCCATCTGCTCCCACAGGTGCTGGCGCATCGGTGCTTTGTGCCGGTTCCTCCGAGGCAAAACGTATTGTCTAGCCAAGCATTCATGTCCAACAGAGTGTGTAAGTACCTGCGGGGAGTTGTGTGAAATCCCAATCCACCCTTGGCAAAATGTCATACCAAGCATGTTCATGTTTATTGCCAGGAGCTATTCAACTGCTCTGCAATATTTCTGTGGTTTCTGAAGGTGGACTGTCATGAGGATGCTTGAGGAAGGAGGCAAATGGACTGTTCTCTGTACGTGGCAGCAACCTCTGCCACTGATTCAGTGCTCGAGGGGGAGACATTCAAACCAATTTTTGATAACACCCTCATAGCCAAATTCAGACATGATCAGAAACAGGGGCAGCTGAAGCAAAACAAACACAACTGTGGTGAACAACTGCAATGACCCTTTCTGGATATAGGACACCTGTTCCACACAGGGAACAAAGAGCAGGAAAACCAGGCCTGCGCTTCCCATGGGGGAGCAAGCAAGTAGCAAGCAGCTGGGTCATGGCTCCGATGGCACCATGGAGGTGGTGCAGCATGGAGGTGGGCTTTCTGCCATCAGGAGGCTTAGCAAGTGATGCCATAAGCCCAAAGCACCACATTACTCAGGCCATGTCAAGTAGTACACACTTGGAACAGCAGTGGTGCTGAAACCAAAAACAGCTGACTGCTCCCAGACAGTGCCTTGACATAAGAAAGGAATACTCCTAAAATGGCTCCTGCATTTTTTTTTTTTTCTGGCATGGCAGAAAAGGATCAGAGAAAAGGTGTAAGAGAAGTCCAGAAAATGCTCTCTAGTGGAGGAAAGGTGGCACATGGCTGCTCACAAGTCCCCCTCCAACAGTAACTACATAGGCTGTGTGAAAGTTGAGCTAGGCAGTGCCTTGGTGCCACGGTAACACCCAGTAAACTACTGCACTACCAAACTTGATTTTGTTACATGTTACAGCCAAAACCAGTAACTCAGGGCTTACTCAGCTGTCTCCACGTTGCTGTTCTGCGTGCAGTGCTTTCAAGTGTGCTGTCACCTTGGCCAGGGGTTAAGGACTGTCCCTGTCTCTGTGAAACTGAAAAGGCACGGTGAGATTCTGGCATGAAGATGGGCATGGTGAGGTTGTGGTGGGCACAGGGTTCCTAGGAGCCCTGGGAGAACAGGACACTCAGGAAGGGTGCTCCCCTCCCGGCAGAGTCACAGCAGAGCAGAGGTCCCTTCAGACTCCAGCCCGCTCCACGCTGGAGGATGTCTCTCTGGCCAGGCTGGGGGTTTAGAGAGGTGCAGATCAGCGAAGGGAAAAAGCAGCTTTGGCCAACACTTTGCCTTCCTCAGACAGCACCAGCCCACCACTATCCGTATGTCTTGCTACCAGCACGTGAAGAATTCAAATGAAATTCAAAGGCTAGAAGTCTGCCAGTGGGGAAGCAGCGCTGCACATTAACCACCCCAGGTTACGGGAAGAAGCACAGACCGGTGCAAAAACAGAACAGCAGCAAAAAATTGTGAAAGACAGGAGAGGTGTGCCTGGGGCTTGGGGGAGACTGGCACCAAGCTGCCCATGTCTGGTTACAGAGTAACCTGCTGGGGCTTGGGGAATTGTTTTCCTATCAAGGACAAATTTGAACATACAGGCTCAGTGCATTGTAATTACCCAACGCGGAGCAGACTGCAAGATGTTTGTCTCATGCTGTGGGACCAGGCAGTATTTACAGCAATCCCATAGAAATGTCATAGGATGATACTCTCAGCTACATTAATTAATAGGGTTTTCCTTATTCCTTTGTTCATGTTAAGACATGCTCTATTTCTCTCCATGTGTCATTTAGCTCAATAAATTTAGATGAAAAATTACTCAACAAATGTTTAAGCAAAGATTCTTTCAAAGTTTTTCTCCCTTTTGGAGAAAATCTGGCCGAATACCTTTCTGTTGTTTTGTAGGAGATTAATACAGTCAGGATATGCCAGCTCCTTCTGTGTAACCCAGTTTTGGTTTTTTTTCACTTAGTTTTTGCGTGCTTCAGTTTTATGATTGCTCCCATGGGCCATAATAAACCAAGATATAAAGAAAATATATTCACCACATTTTGAAAAATAACCAGTTATATCCTTTGCAGGAAATGTGGGCTGAGGCATACTATTACAAACTTTTGTCGTGTCCTTTAATCTCACTTAAGAAGGGCATAGTTCAGCCATGGTGGTTTCTTTAGAGCATGTGCTGATAGGATTTAATTAATAAATCAGATTTCAGATTCTGTGAACTAGTACAAAATGTTTAGCAGCAAAGTCACTTTGACAGAGCTGCTTTTCCACATATTATCCTTCTGCTGAAAGATCTCCCAATGAATCCAGTATTTGTCTCAAACACTGAAGACAGCAATGACCTGCTATAAAAAGCACTGCCTGGCAGTCAGAGCTTGCCATCATTAAGTTACTGCTACAGCAGCTCATTTGCAACCTTGCTGAATAAAAACATGTATTAAATCATTCAGCTGATGGAAAAAAATGCAGAATTTATTCAAATTATATGTACTACGATGTTACTAGACTTCAGGTTTTGAGTTGTGTGTTTTAACAAAACTGGCTTCTAGGGGATGGGAGTGCCAGCTAAGGCAGTGCTATATGCCTTAATACAGAAATTTTCCAGCTATTCCAGCACAACAGTGCTGTCAGTTTAGTGCACTTTTGAAACTTGCTATGAAACAATTATGGCAATAACGAGACTCCAGCACATCATTCTGGAGCTGTTCCAGGTGAAATGCCCAGTAAAATGCAAAGTTGAGTGGCTGAGAATGAGGGCAGGATGTAGAGACAAGGGTGGGATGTAGAAACAAAGGTGGGATGCAGAGATGAGGGCAGGATGCAGAAGCCTGGTGGGCTGTGGAGGCAAGGGTAGGATGCAAAGATGAGGGTGAGATGAGCAGGCCTGGACAGACACACAGCTCATGTGAAAGGACTCTTTCACCTAACACCAGTTGTATCCTTTCTCTCAGCACAGACACACAACCTTGCCTCTTCACAGTGGATCTCTAGGCCCTTTAGTGTTTGAGGGCCATCAGGTACCAGGGCTAAATTAAAAAGCATCTCTGCCAGAAAGCAACAGCGTGCTCCAGAACTTTCCTGATTAGCTTGAAAACCTGCTATCACCCACAAAATCTATTTGCTGTTGCAGACAGCTCAAGGACACACAGAAATTCAGCATCTCTACTAATACAACTACCAAGACCTGAAAAACAGGTTTGTTACCTGTTCTACGGGTGTAATGGGAGGATATCATCTCCTATCTGTGGTTTCACTTGTTCTTGGTGCTCGTCACTTGATCAGGCAGATTTAGCCTTATTTCTGGTTCATTCTTCTCTTGTTCCAATCTGTCTCACAGGCAGTGTTTGGGAAAAGCACCTGCCTCTCCAGCATCGTTTTGCATCAGCAGATCTCCAAGAACTTTACAAAATGAAAATAAATTGAAGGAATGAGGCAGATTTGGGGCAGTTGGCAGGGGCAGGTGATTAGGGAAGCACTGTTGATCAATGGATCACCCTTGAGAGGAGCAGATGGAAGAGCTGTCACATGAAAAGAGTGTGGCAGGTTCTGGAGTGATAGCCAAGCTCCCTGAATCCTCTGTGGCTGCCACTACTGCTGAATCCCAGCAAGCAGACCTGTTCTTGTGCTGGTCCTCCTACAAAGAATAAGCTACTGCTAAAACCAAACAAATGCTGCCTCAAGCAGGTGTGGTTTCTATGGGGAGCCTCAACATTGCAGCCCCAATGTGCCAATGTCATGACATTTTGGGGGTTTCCTCCTCCAATTTTTAAAGACACTGAAATGCTATGTTAAAAGAAAGACACAAAATCAAGTCCTCATTTTAATGTAAGAATCATAGTTATGCTCTTTAATTCTTTGTCCCTGCATGATACAATCTTTAACTACACTCCACCAGCTGCACTTTTAAGAAAAATGCTGATGTTTTCTTTTCCTGGTAATTTACTATGGAAAATAATACTATCATGAATGACATGTTCAATGATTTAATATTACCAAAGTAACAATGCAATAAAATATTGTGGCATTACTTGTTTGCTCCTTGTACTGTTGCTACTGTACAAATGTGTTAGTGAACAGCACAGAAAACCTGAAGCTTGAAAGTACCTTTTGAGAAAAAAAAGCAACTTCTAGCCAATGAGAAAAATTATCTCAGAAAAAAAGCAAAGAATATGGACTAATTACTTTGCTTTCTTGTCTGACACATTCAGCTAGAGAAGAGGAGCCTTACAAAACTCATATGATACTAGCAGCTTGTCTTGCAAACCAAAATTGTTCATGCTGTTTGATGGCATCTCCCCAATGTACACAGGGCCCTGATCCTTACAAACTCATGTGCAGTGCATCTGTTCATGTTACACACATTTACCACCACAGAACTGTCCAAAAATGAGTAAAGCATAGTTCCTGCACTACAGTATTTCATGTTCTCCCCTCTCTTCTTTCTGTATTCACCTCTACTCCAAATTTTAATTTGTTAGGAAATCATACATTTAATATTTTCTGGTCTATTCCTGGTAGAAGATATGAAGAGCTACAGACATTTACTCTTCTCTTACAGTATTACAAATATAAATTGCTTTAAATTTAAATAATTACTTAATATCTTGTACCAGGAGAACTGGGTTTTTTTGTCTCCAAAGACATTTATTAGAAATATTTCTAATTGTAATTGTTTGCCTCTTACTACTAGATTTTTTTTGCTTTTTGCTAATATCAAGTGGCACTAACTAAATAGTCCTGTTGTCTTTAGCAAGACAGCTTAAGGAGAAAATTCCTTTGATACCAGAAGGGCGAAACCAGGCCCTTCGTTCTTTAAACAACGATTCAAAGTCACGTTGCCCTTATTGTTGGCCTTCAGTACTAAAGATTTTTCTCATGCCTGGCTTCACTTTGACTTCATGGCTAAGGTTTCAGCTAGTGATGCTATCGGACAATAGCAGAACGCAATTCAAAACAGCTAGTGGAAAAATCCCTACCCTCTTCCAAAGCTGCTAGGTTAGGGTAAAAGAGCTGTGACACCACCTACTGTGAAGCAGACACATGCATTGAAGCTCCATGGCACATATCTGTACATCGACTTGCTCATTACTCTTTAGCGTTTTTGTTGTTTCAAACGTAAATTGCAAATGGTTTGGTAACAAGGCCCGAAAACAGATAGAGCTTCTGCATCTTTTGAAAATTGGCTGTGGTATTTCATTTCATTGTATTTTATTGGATTTCATTGTATTTTATTGTATTTTATTTTATGTTTTTCAACCACAGCATTTCTCTGGACTTAACTATTGCGTTGTCCCATGAAGCTCACCAGAAATGACAAGTGTATGCTGTTGTGATCAATACATCATATCTAGTCATTTTCTTAGGGAACTCAGGTATTTTTGGTTAGCATAAACTTCTCCTACTATGCTATATGGAGGTAAACTGTGGTATTAATAACTATGGAGAGAGAAGAGAGTAACTGCTAATAGGAGGGATGTATATCACGTGCATCTCTGTGAGGCTCTATATTGAACCCTATCAGTCCAGATTAATTTCTTTATAGCTGAGATCTAGAGTCTGGTCTGAAGTCTAAAAGTCACGTTTGTTTAAATTGTAAAATATTATTTTGTAAATATTTTCTAATCTGTGTTAAATTTACTTTGAAGTTCAGATGAAAGGCAATGTTCCAGTTACTCTGATCATGTGTTTTGAAGGTCAAAGACTACATACCTCTCCCTAATTGTATCTCACCAAGTGCATAATTGAAGTACTGAATTGGACATCTGCTGCTGTCGTCTTTACCAGAGAGGCCACTTTAAAAAGCTGTCTGCTGTGCTTTCAAAGAAACCCATTGCTGTGTTCCAGCACTGAAGACAATAGTGGAGGGCAAATATGTAACCTCTCTGGTACAAATGTTATATATTCACATTACATCTCCTGCAGATGAACAACTACCATTACAATGAAGAAGAAAATGAATTTTGGAACAGTGCATTTTTCTGAATTATTGTTTCAGTCAGAAATGAAGTGGCAGAACTGCCCAATCTTAGTATTATTCATTAGGCAGATTCATTATGGTTGTATCTATCAGCCAACCCACATCAGATCCTCTTATGCTAGACATTATAAAACCAAGAGCTGTTCTAAAAGTTGGGCTATGCAGAAAATCATTTTGTACTGATGAAATGTGTTGCTTGGAGGGGTGCCTAGCTTCAACACTTTTTTAGTACAAACATTTTTAGAGTACGAAAAATGGTGTAATATTAATTTCACCCCAAACCTCATGCTACACAGAAACAGAACATCAGCCAGGATGTGTTGCTTGTTTGTGACTGGGAAAAGCCAGATAAAAGGTAGAGACTAGTGGTCAGAGCTGCAAGGGAAGGGTGGAGTACGTTGACTGAGGGAAACATGAGGAATCAATCTTTCTGACAGAAAATAGACTGCAAGAATGCTAGGAGTACTGAACAAATATTGAAAAATATTTTCTGCTTCCTAAAGGAAGCAGAACTTTGTCACTGCTGCTCCCAACTCTACCCTTGACTTGGTTTTCTGGTGGAAATAATATGTGAGACCATGAGTACTGGCTCAAAAGGGATGTGAGGCACTTTTTTTTTTGAGTTTGGATAAGAAGAGGCAAGAAGATATTGTTTTGTCCTTAATGTTGCAGTGTGTTTGTCCTTCATTAAAAAATAAAATTAAATGACTGTGCTTTTTCTTCCTTCCAGCCTTCCATCCAGCAGCTCCACTGCAAATCAGATGTCATGTAGGGTAGGTACCACTTCTTTCCAAATGCCTTGTTTGATCTCCTCCTTCCCTTCTGTTCAGTTTCTCTTACAGTACAATAAACCCCAGGCTTTGTCCACCAGTCTGTGTGTATATATTAGATCCTCAACCTTATTTGTATCTATGATGACCTCTGGGGAGAATATATTACCACTTTTTCATCTCACTACAGCAGTGAAAGTGAATAAAACACAGTTGTTTTGTCTTTGAGCAATGGCTTTGATGAGGTGATTATCTTGATAATTAAAAAACCCCAACCCCTTCCACCCCAAGAACTTTGAATGGCTTCTCCATAATCACTACAAGAGTACCATCAGCTTACCATATTTGTAAGAGACATGCCCCTAAAAAAGTAGACACAATTTTTTTCTAACTTAAAGAACATTTTATTTGGCAGTCTAATAGCTTTCACTCAGAGATATTACAATAATAAACCGTGAGTGAAAAAGGACAATAAATATGGGCCTGCACATCTTAAATATGTGACTGAATTTTATATGTTTACCAATACACTTTAAGTGTAAACCAGTAATGTTCAGGTCTTCAAAGGCCAGCCAGACTGGGCAAACCCAGCCTTATGATTGATCCATCTGGGTGTGAAAGCCTGGTGAGAGTTCACCTCTGATGGGGTTACCAGATGTCAGCCAAGCAGCAGTGCCCATGCCTGCCCTTATTCCGTGGCAGTAGTGAGATATGACACTTAGACAACCCTCTTCCCCTGTAAATGCAGCTTAGGAAAGGTTTTTCTCACATTTGAAACTGTTTATGAGGAACATGGCCAATTACCCTGGGTCAGTCAGAGGTAGGTCATAAGGGCAATGCAAAGCACTATGTACCTGCTGTGACCAGTGTCCTTCTCCACCCATATTTTGTGAAGCTGGGCTTTTGCAGGAGGGATTTGTGCCCTATGGATATGAGTGATTCCAAAATTTTTGCCCTGCTCCACTGCTGAGATTTGGTTTAATCTGTAGGTAACTATTCTAGTAAAAATACTAGATGTCATTGGTCCTTCTGCATCCCTTATACCTTGCCCAACTTGAGCTGTGGGTTGTTGGGGGCAGGTTTATCCTTGATGAGATATTTGTAATAGAATGGCATGGCAAGGCTCTGTCCCTGGCTGTGATGGAAATGCAAGCCTTGTAAACAATAGTAACGCCTGAACCTCTGTGCTGAAATCTGCAGACACCAGAAAAGTGCCAAATCAGATCAGTAGGTCAGATCTTAATTGAGAAACAGAAATGCAGCAAAAAAATGTAAGCCCAGGCTCTGTTTTGAGACGCACAGGAGGAGTGCTTGCAAACCGATATTCATCCCTCAAGACTAAAGGCCGAGAAAGAAAGACCTAGTCACCCTAGGACACATGTACAGGAGAAAAATCAAAGTTAGCCAAATCTATTTTTGTTAATTGTAATACTGATGAGTCTTCCATGGCCACAAGACAGAGTGTATGGCATACAAGCAGGAATTAGCCTCTATTACTGTCATATCCATGGTGTGGGACTCCTACCACGGCAATCATCATCAAAGGGCAAGAGTCAGATGTTCTTCCCAGGAGAAAGCCCACACGGGGCACCCAACAGTGAGCTTTTACTGCCAGCATTCATAATCAGCACCAACAACTACAGACTACTTGTCTGCTGCCATTAGTCACTAAGGATTGAGAGCAAATATGTAAGGAGAATACAATAAAATAGGTGCGAGTGGAAAGTGGGATAAAATGCAACAGGATTTTACCAAAGGTATATTTTGTGAAGCAAACCCAGAACCCTCTGCGAGCAGCAGAAGGTTCCCAAAGAAGGCAAAGGTAGGAGATTCAGCATGACTAGACCTCAGCCAGCATTTGGTACATGATTTCACAGGAAGCTGTTACAGGTGAGATGCTGCAGCATGAGTAAGAAGCTGGCTAAAAAGAGATGCCACAGAGGAAATGCTCCCTCACAGAAAGAAGCTCCAGAAGGATCAGGCATCACACCTAACTAAAGTTTAACAGGTCCATCCTTGCATTAAATTATGGATTGTACCAATGACATTTCTTGATGGTGTGGCTAGGAGGAACAGCCAGGAGAAAGATCAGGATAGCCTGAAAAAGGGTTTGCCTGAACTTGAGGACTGGAATAATGACGGGAGTTCAAGCATCAAGCAACAAGAATATGTATTTTTAGAATAAACAATAAATATACCCAGTTTTGAGGTGTATAACTGTGACTTACAGGGTAGGACCGAGTGATGCATGTTTGTGGGTCACCAAATGAGTATAACATAGTGAGAGGACTGCGGGAAGTGGCCTTAAGGTGAGACAGGGGATATTCAGATTAGGTAACAGAAAAAGATTTTTCACTATTAGGGTGGTCAGGCACTGGAATAGCTGCGCAGGGAGGTAGTGGAGTCACCATCCCTGGAGGTGTTCAAGAAGCGTCTGGATGTGCCGCTGGGTGATGTGGTTCAGGGTTACAGTGGCAGTGCCAGGTGGACGGTCGGACTGGGTGATCTCAAATCGCAGTCATTCCATGATAGTCAAAGACAGTGACACCCCAAGGTGGCGGTTTTCACCTTTGAGTTATCATTACTATCTCTTCTGCTCACTTCTTGGGTATATAAGGGACTTGGTGTTCCCTGCAATCCAAAACTGACGTAAGGACGGCTCATGGGAGACTTCTGGTCTCCACCAACTCCTCTCTCCGGATGCCCAGCCGGGGATGTCACTCAGCTTCTTCGCAAGTCCTTTTTCCCTTCCACCCCTGCCGCCTCTCCCAACAAGTCTGTGGGCGGGCGGGCAGGCAGGCGAGACGAGACAGGATAGGAGGGACGNGGCGGGCCCGCCCGCCGCGCTATCTCATTGGCTGCGCGCGAGACTCTCCGCGCTCCCCGGCGCCTCATTGGCCGGGGCGCCCCCTGCCCCGAGCCGATTGGCGGAGCGGTCCGGGATCCCCCTCCGGCTGGGGGGGGGCGGCGCTCGGGCGGGGGCGGCCGCTCGGTCACCTGCGGCCGGGGCGGCCCCGTTCTGCTCCGCCGGCCCCGCCGGGACGGCCGCGGAGTCACCGGGAACGGCCGGGAATAAGCCAGAGAAACAAAGAACATGGCGAGGGGAGGAGGAGCTTACGCCGCCTCAACCGCTGGGAAGGGCGCTCTGGGGGCGTACAATGCCCGCCGCGGGGCGGGCTCCCTTCCCTCCGCCCCCTTTCCCCGCTCCTGTGGCCGGGCTGGCGGGGGGCTGGGGCGGAACGGGACGGGACAGGACAGGCTGAACTGGACTGGAGATGGCCGTCGGGAGTGGGTTCGCTGTCTGCCGCAAGTTTCGCCCGGAGTGGGAAAGTTGAGCGGGACNGCAGCCGGGCGAGACGAGACAGGAGAGGAGGGACGGGACGGGACGGGACGGGACGGGACGGGACGGGACGGGACGGGACGGGACGGGACAGGCCGTGCCGCCGCTGCGCTCAGGGACGCGCAGCCCGGAACGAGCCCCGCGCGCCCCGGGCGGCTCCGCGCGCTGCCCCCGCCGGCNGGCGGCCGCTCGGTCACCTGCGGCCGGGGCGGCCCCGTTCTGCTCCGCCGGCCCCGCCGGGACGGCCGCGGAGTCACCGGGAACGGCCGGGAATAAGCCAGAGAAACAAAGAACATGGCGAGGGGAGGAGGAGCTTACGCCGCCTCAACCGCTGGGAAGGGCGCTCTGGGGGCGTACAATGCCCGCCGCGGGGCGGGCTCCCTTCCCTCCGCCCCCTTTCCCCGCTCCTGTGGCCGGGCTGGCGGGGGGCTGGGGCGGAACGGGACGGGACAGGACAGGCTGAACTGGACTGGAGATGGCCGTCGGGAGTGGGTTCGCTGTCTGCCGCAAGTTTCGCCCGGAGTGGGAAAGTTGAGCGGGACCCGTCCAGGTAAGGAGCGGGCGGGGGTCCCGGGCACCTGCGGGCCGGGCCGCTCTCCCGCGCCTCCCGCAGCTCCCGGCCGGAGCCGCAGGTGCGGCAGGATGGGGCGGCCGTGCCCAGCGGGCCCCGCGGAGCCAGTGAGGCTCAGGCAGCCCCCGCATATGGAAACTTTTTAGGAACTTGGAAGGTTGTTCGCCCTGGTTGTCTCCCTCTCTGGGGAGAGCCGTCGGCGTGCGCTACCCCTCGGCACCTGGCCCAAAATCTTGCGGGACTGTCAGGACCAGAGCGGGAACTTCCTAAAAAGCTCTTTCTAAAATTGCGTGGAGTTACAGTCCTACCTGTGGAGAGATGCCGGGACCGCTGCCCTTGTGAAAGGAAAACTCTCCAACCCGTTTTCTTCTGGCGTCTGCACAGAGTGCGGCTCTCTGCTGGTTTTTCTCAACTCTCAAATTATTCTTTAGCTCTGGTCTTGAATAAATACTGCTCATGTCAGAATGATTATGGTACTGTTGAGGGGCCTTGGTCGGGATTTTGTTCCTTTTAGTTTGTACTGAGATGGAGACTTTGCTTGGTTTTTTTTTACTTTTTAACTTTTAAACTAACAAATTATTTGAGCATCCGGTTTGAGGGGTAACTTAAATGAATTGTACTAAGTGTTCAGCTTTTTGGCGTTTGTTGTAAGATGTTCTGAGCTCGTTAGCTGAAGTTTGAATTTTCAGAAATGTTTAGAAGTTAAGAGATAAATCACTGGGCTGCCTAAAGTCATGATTAATGCGTTCATAATTAATTCAGTTACGGTCCCGTCCCCCCGCCCCATCCTCCCCCAGATTCACATCGAGGCAGCTCAATTGCATTTCAAAAGCCTCTACTCATTTTCGTTTAGTAAGTTATTAAACTTTCAAACTGTTCTTGCTCCTTTTCTTCTCACTTTGCTCACACCCTCAACAATTGCAATGAAATTCTGGGGCAAATGTCTCTGTGTACTTGCTTAGACACAAGTAATAAAGACACTTATTTAGCTTAGCAATAGAAAAGCTGGGAGCGTAAATAGCCATTATTTTCTATCAGAGGTTAATTAGTTATCATCTTTATATCTGTGCATCTAAGTATAAGATGGGTAAAATTTTCAGGTGAAAGTGCACAGCAGCTCTGGAAGGTACTGTTACACATTGCCCCAGTTTAAGAAGAATATCTCTTTAAAATGTGTTGACATTTAATTGACCTTTGAAAGTTCATTCTGTTAATCATACTCAAAGCACTAAAGCTATGGTTGACTGATCTGGTGCTCGTACATTCAGCCGTGCTCAGCATATAAATTCTGCAGCATAATTGCTACTTATTGAGCAAGAGTTTCTTTTCTTCTCCGAAAATGAGAAAGTTTTGCTTTGCCTCCGGCTGGGTGCTACGGGTAGAGTTGTGAATCCAAATGTTTTCCTGCCATCAGTTGTTGTGGCGGGTGTGGCCTCCAGCCAGGCAAGAAATTCCTTTGCTGAAACTGTGGTTTTTTCCTTCCTGAGGCCGCGCATAGGGCAAGGTAACCTTGAAGGTTACTTCTGTATCTAGGTTGAGGCAAAACACAATAGGTCACTTCGCTTTTTGTGTTTTAAGCTCTTCTATCTGCCAGCTGTTTGAATGGAGAAGGCTGAGTTTAAAAGGGTTGATTGCAGAAGATAACTCCCTCAAAAACTTGGCTCCTAAAGTCAAACCTAATATACCCATGTTAATATGCATGCTACCTCTTTATGGCTGTTGTGCATGGCTTTGTTGTAACTCACACTTCATACAGATACAGGGAAAGGAAGTATTACTTCTGAGGTCACTGTCAAAAGATCTGGGTAAAAATTAATTTTTTACTGGGTTCACTTTCTGGATAGATTTCCCAATGAGGTTAATATAGTTGGTAATAGTTTTTGTTTATTGAGACCTCTTGTGTCATATCATGAATTTTTAAGTCTGTCTGTTGCCTTGTGAGAAATGAGGGAAATACTAAATGTTAAATCTAGCGTCAGTGATTCCTAATACATCATTAGCTCTTTGCTGTTACCATTGAAAACTAATTAATAGCTCTTAGCCATAAATCTGCTTACAAAGTTAGAGACCTGGCTGTTGCTGTTTGCTGTTGTAGTTTTCTAAGCTATTTTGTCAATGATGCTTTTGTACTGGAATCCCCTTCCCCTAACTGTGAAGCCAGATGTGATATTCAAGGTGCATTTGCAGCCAAGTAACTGCCCTGACACCATGTGGGATTAGGAGCTCTTAAAGTCCACAGAGGGAGGAGTTGTCATCTGAACAAGTATTTTCATCAGGGCTGTGTCCACCAGCACATGAGTGCTTTGAATACTAAAAAGTGATCCTGTGGTTGAGTTTTGTTTATTTTAGTAGAAAAGATACAAGTACCACACGTGATTCATTTCACTAATTCTTTAGAAATCTGAGTGAAGATAAATGTGTCAAGAGCATGTCTGTACTTTCTGTACAGTTGACACAAGGAGGAGGCAAAACATCCAGGGTAGCTTAAGGGCTGGAGCGTGCAGATGCCTGACCTGCAGCTGCCCTGATGCCTGAAGCCCTGAGTTGGCACCTGCTTCATATGTAGGACTTGCAGGAAAAGGCCATGCAAGGTGTCCTCTGTCACCTCAGAGGACAAAGGTCAGAGCCTCAGGGACCAGCAGGACATGCAGAGAGAGATCTGCTCTGCAGCTTAGCTTTTATAGAGGCTTGAGTCTAGCTAGGTGAAGGTATCAAACATTTGTTATTTGCAATTGCAAACACTGCCCTGGAATGAGATGCCTGAGCAGGGTCCCCTTTTCCAAAAGGGTCATCTTATTGATTTGGAGGAGTGATTTCAATGTGGTGGCTCTCCTGGTGGCAGAAGCTCCTGGACTGAGCCTCTCCTGTTGAAAGCAGTGGTCAAAGTATGGATGGCCTCACCACATGGGTGCAGGCATTCAAGTGCGGGAGTGAAAGCCAAGTTTTGAGTTGTGGCTGAGACAGGCCTAGAGGAGGATTTAAACCTGAGCTCTTCTTGTCCTACTGTTTATTGTACAAAAAGGTTTCTGGTGCAGCTGGTGTATTCCCAAACTCCTTATTTTATTGTTGGGGTAAAGGACAGATCTGAAAGTTGCACAGTCTTGCACTTCAGCAGTTGAGGAGTGACAGGGTGAGCAGAGGATTTGAGAACCACGTGGTGATTTGGACCTGCAGTGTTGGTTCAGTCAGTATTATGAAGGCTTCAGTGTTGGTACAAGTACCCACTGGCAGGAAGCTGTGTGCTCAGAGGGTAGTAGCAGCCAAGAACGGATGTTTAAAGTTTTAATAGTATCTAAAACTTTATCAGGCACCTAAACCCTTGAGGGTTAAGAGGGAGAGTCTTATGAAGGTGATGATTGATGTTCTTTCTATCTGCATTCCTAGATTACTCTGAGTAGGATAATGTGAAGTCGTTCTCTGAAGATTATGGCATTGCCTGAAAGGAATGTAGCACTGGGCCATAAATTAACAGGAACAGGAAAAGCTCATTCTCAACTCCAGTTTATTAACTCAGCCATTTGCATATGTTGTCCTTAGTACCAAAAACCTGTACTGTATAAATATACCTTTTACAATTGCAGCCTACCACAGCAAATAGATTTTTGTGCAGAAAAAATTCCCCTTCTAAGTTCAGGTATGTAGAAAATAAGTTTTACATTATTCTGTAAGACTGCTTCTGTCTGACACTTCATGTTGAATAAAACACATGATAATATGTTCTTGATCAGTGTTAGATCCACAGATGTTTTTCCTCTGTAACCATTTGAAATTTTAGAAGCACGAGTTAGAGTGCATACATAGACAGGTTGAGTGGCATTTTAACATGCTTGCCGGTCAAGGTGAGCCCAAGACATCCTAATGTGACATGCCTGACATAATCCCAAGGGGATTAGTTGTTAAGACATTTGAAAAATAAAGTCAGGTCTTGCTTTAGTATTTTTCCTAAGTGACGCATGTTCTAAATTAAAGCTTTTGCAGCAAGTTGATTATAAACTTTCTATGAGTCTAAGCAACTGAGAGCTGTTCTTGGAGCTGTCAAAGAGATGTACTCATAGCTCTAATTTTTAACTGACTACTAAAGCTATATTTATCCACCAGGGATTTTCCTCACTATTGACCATCAGAAAAGTGGGGGTTTTTAATAGAAAAAGGCTTCCTATGTGTCCTCTTTCTTTTTCTGTTTCTTTTCTGTAATCTCTGGGCAGTTATTTCTGCTGTCAGGAGTAAAATGCAGTTACATGACCTGTTTGCATCTGTGGAAAGCTGTGTGGGGGCAGCATTTAGAGTAACTCTGTGATTTACACTGAAGACTTTGGGGTGAAGGTGAGGAAGAAGAATAATTCCAAGTTCCCAGTGCCTGAAGTTAATCAGTAGGGGTTTCTTCTCACTTTGTCCCCTCCTCCTACCTGTCCTTTCAAACATGCAGCTCTATTTTAGCTGTTCCAGAAGGGCTCACTCTGCTTTCTCCTCTTGCAGAAGTTTGTAGTGTGTACATTCTTTGGCATGTCAGTGTTGATTGCTGTGTAGTAGTTTTTTGAGCACCTTGGACCTTCCCCAGTGTCTTAGCTAGGGCACGTATGCTGGTAAGCCCTCTCTTCTGTTGCTTCACTGGTCAGTCTAATGCTTTCTCCTTGCTTTGTAGGTCTGAATTGTGCCTCTCTTCTAACTTGGAGGGCATTTTTTTTCATGTGTATATTAGCCTCTTGTAACTTCTGCTTCTAAAAAGTTGTGAGGAAAGATCTTTTCACAGTGATGAGGATACAGGTTAACATTAACAAGATTCAGGTTCATGGCCCTGTCAGTAGGATGTCAGAATTTTATCTGATAGGTCAGAATGTTTAATTTCAAACTCTGGGAACAGGCAAGTGTTTAACTACTGATATTCAGCCTCATTCTGTTCCCTCATTTCATAAGCATGGTCACACCCAAAAAAGGGGAGGATTTTGGAAATAAAGGAAGAATGGGACTTGAGTAGGTGTATTGCCCCAGTCGGTATGTGTGCAAAGGTTAGTGCATTTGCTGCACATGAACTCTAGTTTTGTTCTTTAAATGTTGCTGTTACATTTTTGTTGTGTAATGCTATGAATGAACATGCATTTTTTAAATTACTTTAGAACATGCTCTTCTTAATAAAGTTGCTTTCTGCACACTTTTAATAGATGCTTTGCTTCACATAGTACCCGGTAGTTCTCTTTCATCTAGAACTAACTTCTGGTAATGTTCAAATACCTTTGGGTTGAGAGTAATCGATGCGTTGCACAACCTCATGGGTAAGGATGTGTAAACTGAAGCCTTGCAGACTCTTCTGCAATATCTGGGGCTTGTGCAGTTCGCTGTGGAGCACATTAAGTTGCAATAGTGTTGTGGTCAGAGGCTGTATTTGTTTTAATCTGCTGGAGGTGAAGGACTAACACTATGATTGGGCTAATTACTTTGATGTCTTTATGTCCCATTTTGTGTTTGAGCTCTAAATGAGGAAAGGAGTGATGGGAAGTAAAAAATGGCCTTCCCTGTATTTGCAGGGAATCTGGGATGAGTGCAGTGGCAAGCAGAAATGATTCCTGCATTAACAACCTGACCCTGAAATTGGAAATATGAGGGTAAACTTGCAGCATGTGATATGTGAGTCAATGGGCTGGATCGGTGTTAAAGTCCCTGCTTTTCTCAAGAGTACAGAAGGATATTAAATAGTTCCCCAGAGATGTGACTTCAGCACAAATTACATGTCCTGAATAAAGGCAATAAATGTGAGTTAGGAGACAGTTTGCAAAATACAGGATGGAAGTGTTCTAGACGTTCTTGGAGGATGTTGGGGCAGAATTTTGTGTTTGAATATGGTTCTGGTCAGCCCAACATATGTCTGCTCCTGTGTGCAGGGATCTCAGGTATGTGCCATAACTGTAATGTGTTCCCTGTGCCAGAGGCTTATCACTGCAGCTGTATTTTGCCTCTGAAGTGGACAATGCAGCTGAATGAGTTGCAAATGCTGTAGGTATTTTGTTCACACTGTTAAAGCTAAGTAAATGTTCTTTGCTAAGCTTGGGATCTGTTATGTTATGCTCCCTTGGACAATGCTTCTCCCATAAAACTGTGAGAAGTTACTACCATTGGAGACTGTTTTCTGGTCTAATACATGCTCTTTATTCTTGTGCTGATCCATTAGGTGATCTTTGTATTTATGTGACATGGGAAGCCACAAACTTAGTGGTTCTCCACTGGGAGGTGATGCAGCAATGTATAGTTAGGCAGTTTCAGGCCAGACGCTGCCCCAGTTGTGGAACAGCAACTGGCATGGCACTTGGCTTTGCCAACACAGAGAGGGAAATGCTTTGAACCACCTGGGTGTTGCCCACTTCTGCCAGCTGATACCAAAGAACAGTTGAACCCTTTGCATCTGCCTTTCTGGCCACTACTTAAGGTTTGCAGGCTTCACAGCGATTCCCTCATGACATTGAAATGTAAGAGAGGAGTAAACAACACTGTACTGTTCACTGATGCTGTAGGAGAGCATAAATAGTGCTCGTACTCCTGTTCAGCTTTCACTTGTTGCTGCAGGTAGTTGGTGGGGATGTGTTTATCAAAGGCATCTTTGTTTCATGTGGCACATCCAGAATGGGTTCAAGTACCTTCAAAAGGTGTCAGGAGTGCAAATTGATAAATAATATGTTTTGACTATATACATTTCAATTAATAAGTGCTACATCCTGCACCTCTTTTGCTTTTGTTGTGTGCTCTTAGATTTCAGAACTCTGATGTGAGTATTCTCTCTCTGCTTTGGGTTGGTTTGCTTTAGTTCTCCTTATTTGGTTTTTTCTCTGCTCTTCTGAATCTCTGTTTCTTTGGGTTTTGCCTGATATTGTAATTCTGTCGTGTATCTGTTCGCTCATCCATCTTCATGGGAGTTCTCAATATCCTTCTTCCTCTAGAACGATTGTGTGAATAAATTCTTCTCCATCTTAAAGGCTCTGGGGATTTTGCTTTTCTGAAATTATGTTAAATCTGAGATTGTGTGGTTGGATTTGGTTGTGTAATCTGTACGTTTCTTAATAGCATAAATGTGAAGTCATAATGCCTACCTCTGGTGGGAAATTTAAATTCTTTCGTCTTGTTTCTGAATACTTATGCTGCCTTAGTAGTTAACCTTTATCTACATGAATTGAGAGACAGCTGCATTCAGGAGTAATGTGTCACTTTAAAAACATCCTAAGTTTTAAATGACAGTACCAGAAAAGTACACAGTTGTAATAATGGTTGTTAGAAGCTATCTGACTTCTTGCAGACAGTCCTAATAATGAAAACTATGTGATCTGAACTGCTGAACTTCTGGAATTACAATAACTTCTGTTCATGTATGTGATACAGATTCCTGGAAATCTGAGGAGCAGTCTTTGGCGGACGAAGAATGTAATTCTCCCCGGAGGTGTGGGTATCTCTTATGAAGGGGACTGAAATAGGTTCAGCTGATATCCAAGAAGTAAGTTCTTGGGCTTTTTTCATCAGCTATATTGCTAGTGAGGTGCACTGTAGTATTCATTCACTTGAGTGGATTAGAAGCTGATTAAAGTCTTTAATGATTAGACATTGAAGAGAGAATTTTGGGAAGAGGCTCAAGAAAACTAAGGACTACTTGTTGTTCATGATTTTACCAAGAGTTTTGACGTCTCATTCCTAAATGTTTGGATGTTTTGTGTCTCGTTTGGTGCGTACTTTCAAATGCTTGTCTGCAACTGCGTGCTTGGTGTGGGGGGAGCCTGCTGCTTCAGGCATTTTAGAGCTAAAATACAGTTGGGAGAATTGGATTCATCTGCAACAGTTGGAGATACTCATGCTGAATAACAGCTGTGAACTTGGGTTCATATAAGTAATGTGTGCTTAATCTTCCTGTCCTGTCAGTGACAGGAAGAGGAGGAATAATATTTTCCCATATTTAATGATGATCTTCAAGTTTTTGACAAGCAAATTTGAAAATGTAAACTATAAAGCAACTTAGGAAATAATTGCCACAAGTTAAGTTTTTGCAAATTCTATGTAGCTTTTAATTTGCATTTTCGTCTGTTGATATTCTAGTGTTAGTCTGAAATGATTAAAAACTAATTTACCTGTCTGAGTTACCGTATCACCTTGTCTATATGGAAGGTAACAGAAAAGACAGAGGCCCTGTTTTGGTTTAGTTTGTTTGTTTGTTTAGTTTAGTAGTTCTTTCTTTGTCACCAATAATCCATTCATCTGGCTTAGAACTTTCAGAGGAATGAGAGAAAAGCAGTGGAAAGCTTTTTCCCCCCCCCACAGAACAGGGCTTAAGTACTACCAGTTTGCCCCTTTTTCCTTCTGGGCCATGAACTGTAAATGCATGAAGACTTTGAAAAGTTCAAATGTTGTTCCTTTTGTCTTACCTGTATTTTACCTGTTCAGGTATGTTTCACCTTATTAAGATCAACATGCATCAAGCCTTTTTGATTGGTATTTGAGTCTTGGACACTTTCTTACCAAACACTGTACAAGTTAAATATTGGAGTGGTGAAGACGACTCATTGCCTGCTCCTGCATAACAGTCCACACTGTGTGACAAAGTGCCTCACAGTTTTAGATTGACCTTCTTTTGACTTTCATACAGATATAATCTGTTTGTGTTTTTAAAATGGAAAAGTAGCCATATATGGAGTGGGATTTTATATAGTTGCTGATATGATGTCCTTCATCTAATTAATTCCGTTTTATAACCTTACTATATTTTCCCCCTTTAAGGTGTAGATATTAGGCCAGTATATTTACAGATCAAATTATAATTTTAGTGTCATGAGTAGGTGTAATTAGGCTGAAATGCTTCCATTCTGCAATCAGTGTTTTGCATTTGAGGGCGTTTTGTTGGGGATTTTTTGTTGTTGTTTTTTTTTGTAACTACCTATGCACATTGCTTTACAAGGTGATTTAAGTGTATTTCTTAGGTGGCTTGTGATAAATTATATGGAACTTGCCAAGAGAGGAATTCTTTTCCTCTCTTCCCAAAGTATTGTTATTCTTACTGTCCTGTTCTTCAGTGGATCTCACACAGGAAAGGCCATTACCTCCTCATATTGCCAGCTTTGTGAAAAGTTGGGGACCTTGCTGAGAATTTCATAGCTTGTCAAGATAGCTCTCCTAAGGAGAGGGTGAGTGGATCCTGTGGCTCTGGTGTGGTATATAGATGCCAAGTGGTAGGAATTCCTGGAATGTAGAGTTGTGCAGCACAGATAAAGTTTGCTTTGTTTCCTTAGTGACTTGGCCCATTGAGAAAATGTGATTCCCTAGGAAGCTTTAGTAGCTCAAAGTTTATATTGAATAAAGGGAAAGGCCCTAGCATAATTCTGCTTGTTTTCACCTGCTGCCTGAAAGATTAATTTTCTTAACCTTAGTATAGAAAATACAACCCTGAGTTTTGAAAGTGATTTATAGAGATCCTTCACACTTATCAGTTTTAGTAAATACGCCACAGACTTCTGTGTTCCAGCTACAGTCTTTTCATAACTTACTCGGTTCACAGTGTGGTACTTTCATTTGGGGGTAAGAAACTTGCAAGGAAAAATACCTTCTAATTAGAGTCATGTAATCACTCGGCTTGCCTGCTGCGGTTTCATATGACTTCAGAAAAATAGTTGAGTGATTAATCTTTAATTTTCCCCATCATTAACTTAATAAGGAAATGGGAGATAGAACAGGAAAAACCCAGCAGAACTGTACAACCGAGACCTTGTTATGCGAAATCTTTTTGGGTTTTTCATTTGGTGAGAAATGCCATTCTGCCAACTCCATGTGAAGAGTAGCAGCAACTGGTTAGCTCAGATAATTTGTAGAAATCTTGAACTTTGTTGAAGCCTTTGCAAAGCTTGCTGTACAACTTCTTCCCTCTTCCTCACAGTCCCCTCTGGGCTGAATGGTGGGGTTTTTTTCATATTTTTATTTAGAAGCAAATACTGCATAAGCTAACTTCTAATATAATATAATTTCCTTGCACCCACTTTTCTGAGGGGAAGGAAGCCATGCCAGACACTTTAGTGAAATACCCTTAGGAAGGATTTGGTTCTATTTTTGTGCCGGTTACTATCTTTAGTTGCTTTGCTGATAAGTGAACTTTGTTGTAGAGTAATGCAGTTTTTGAATGAATGTGACAGGATTGGTCAAGTCTCTTGGAGAACAAAAACAAATATAACAGTGGAAGCAAGTTGCTCTTTTTGTATGTCTTTATTTAATCCTTACTGGGTGTAAAACAGGCAAGATAATACTAGAATTGTAATGCTTGAATTGAAAATATGCCTGGCTGTTTGCAAATGTTCCTCTGGAAGCTGTACATTATTTCATTAGTAAATACTCAAAAACAGTCCAGTGTACATCTGCGGGCAGCAACACAGCCACAGAAGTTGTAGTGATCTTAACTAACCTGCTTGGAGGCTTCTGCATGTTAATAATATAAAATAAACAGCCAAGGAATGTGTATTGCTGTTGACAGTGAGCGACTGTAAACATCCTCGACTGGAAGCTGTGAAGCAGCAGATGGGGCTTTCAGTCGGATGTTTGCAGCTGCCAACTGCCACAGACGTCAAGAAATGTTTGACACCTAAAACATAGCTGTCTGTTTGAAACTTTTATTTCATTTATCACAGGCATACGAATTAGGCCAAACTTCTCTACATACCGCTTAATCTTTCTTCTGATGTCTGTGTCTTAATATCTAGAAATCATCCAATCTCTGTTAGGAGGAATCAAAAATGGAATCAGGTTATATTTTTAACTGCAAACTCAGTTTTAAGTTTTCAGAGTTGCTTGTTTGTACAGGTTGCTTGGCTTTGTTTTTGGAATCCGCTGGAAAGTTTTCACAAGATGATTTCACATCTTTATCATCTCTCCAACGGTTCACTTAGAATTTGAAATCCTAAGCCTTGTAGGAAATAATCACTTAAAGCACTTCTGGAAACTAGAAATTCACCAGTAAGCAAAACTGGGGGGAGGGGGAGGGAGGGAAGTATTAAAAATTTATTTTTCCTGGAAGAGGCCCAACTCTTAAAAATGATGGGAAAGTCAGGGAGATTTCATGTGTTTGGGTTTACCTGTGATGTATAATAGCATCTCAGCTGTTTGAGGTTCAGTGATCTTCCCCTTACCCTCCCTTTTAACAAAAAAAAAAAGAGGAAGTGCTAAAAGTTGATTCATACTTTTCATACTTTTCTAGAAGTCAGTTGAGACGATTTCAAGATTCCAGTCCTGCCAACTAGTTACATGTGTGGGCGGACTCTTTTGCTAAAATAACGACCACAAGACACAGAGAACAATTTATGTGATTGGGACACTACTTAAGGGTGATTGCTGTCATGCCAGAAAAAGAGCAGTGGGGTTGTACATAACTGATTTAAGTTGATACTGAAGGCACTAGTGGATTCTCTCTTGAGAGAATGTAGAGAAGATAGGCATCTGCTTGGTACATGTGTTAACTATCTCTGCTTTTGATAAAGCGAGTTGTGTTGTTAATTGTTTTTTCTTGTTGTCGGTATTCTTTTTTCTCAAATATGTTTGTGTGCATGTTTGTATAAAAGCATGAGAAGACATAATCTGAACATTAATCTGTTCCTTTACATTTCACGTGAGATACAGATACCCTAAGGCTTTCCAGACTTTGTGACTTTTTTTTGTAAAGGAGTTGATGTCTGATGAGAGTTCTTACAAAATATTGTTGTCATGTAGGTAGGTAAAACAGTATCTGCAATGTCAAAACCCCCATATTTTTTATCTGAGAAACTTCACTAGTCTGTGTTTTGCAAATAGCATTCAGTGAAGATTCATCTACTTGTCAAGTTCAAATTATATTGTATTTCAGTAATGCTTGAAGGTCCTGCTAGGATTAGCACTGTACATCATCTTGCACACTTCTTGTTCATAGCAAGGTATGAGGTCTCTCAAAAAGGATTTACAGTCTGAGACTGGTGGCATCAAAGTGGAATTTAAATTACGTGGGCAGGGGTCACATGGGAAGACTGAGAGGAGGTGGGCAGAGGAATGGGCATTTTCAGTGGCTTTGAGCTGCTTGCTAATTAAAATGTAGGAACACAGAAGACATATCTTCTTAGGCAGTTATTTGTTTGGCTGTAAATATCTTGAAAGATCATGGTTTAGTTGGATAGTATGTGGATTTGAAATCAGGAGAGACACTGATGAAGCTGTGATTTTAGGTTCATGATTTTTTTTCTCTGCAGGAGAAATGGGCAGAGGTTTCCAAAAGTCTTTTCTTTCAGATCTAAGTGACTCTGAAAAGCTTGTAGTGAACTCAGAAAAAGAAAATTCAACAAATACAGCATTTGACTTAAAATAATTGCAAATTTAATTCACGGCTAAGGTAGTTGTTCAGGGTCTGGCTTACATGGGTTGTAGAAGTAGCTGAATTTTTGGTATTTATGGTGGAAGAAAAATGGGAATTACGGACAACAGGTAGGTTACATTTGTGAATGATAGAGGTGGGTGTTCCTGCTGACAAAGTAGAACAGTAATGAACAGAGTTGTGGTTTAACAAATAACAAGCACTTAGAGGACTCTTTCTGGGCTTAAAACTGCCTTTATTGACAACCATGAGAACTTTCTAAGTGAACTTGTAATGAAATTTATGAGACTTGGATGTACTTGAGAAATACCATCTAGGCAGAGGATTCTTGACATAATCTTCTCATCTGGAAAGCTTTGCAATAGTTTTCAAGAGGATTGAGCAATAGGAAAAGACTTGCATAGGCAGAGTATTTAATATCAAAAGCATTAAGTACCTCCTGTGAAGATTTACATATTGATAATATTTGTGCTTTGGCAGGAAATTCTTTCAATACCCATTCTATTGCTCTTCTTCCTGAATTACGTACTGTCTCAAAGTTCAGCATGTTTCCTCTTGGAAAATGTAGTCATATGTTGGGACTGTTTTCTTCAGCCTCTAATCACACTACATGCACGTGAGTTTTCGTCGTAAAAAACAGCTTCAGACACGTAACCTGCTCTTCTGTCAACTTCCCCTTAAAAACTGCTAGGGCTAAACTTCAGAAGAATTTAAGGTGGTTTGACCCTGGCTGGATGCCAGGCACCCGTGAAAGCCACTCTTATCGCTGCCTTCCACAACTGGATGGGGAAAGGAAAAAAAAAAGGTTCATGAGTTGAAATAAGAACAGAAAGAGATCACTCACCAAATATCGTCATGGGCAAAACAGACTTGACTTGGGGATATTAATTGAATTTATTACCATTCAAAATTAGAGCAGAAAAATGGGAAGTAAAACAAAGCTTGAAAGCACCTTTTCCTCACTCCTCCATCCTTCCCAGGCTCTACCTCCTCCCTCACAGTGGCAAAGGGAGATAGAGAATGGTGGCTAAATCACTTCATCACAGATGGTTCTGAATGATGATCAGGGAGAGGAGTCTTTTCCCTGCTCAAGTGTGGGATCCCTCCCATGGGAGACAGTTCTCCAGGAACTTCTCCAATATGAATTCTTCATGTGGACTTAAGTTCTTCATTAACTGCTCCAACATGGGTCACTTCCACACGGTGCAGTCCTTGAGGCACAGCCTGATCCAGTGTGGATCCCCCACAGCATCACAAGTCCTACCAGGAAACCTGCTCCATCATGGGCTTCTCTCTCCATGGGTCTGTGGGTCCCTGTCAGGAGCCTGCTCCAACACAGACTTCCAGCAGGATCACAGCGTCTTTGGGCTTCCGCCTGCTCAGGTGTGGGTCTCCTCCATGGGCTGCAGGTGGATCTCTGCATCCCTACAGAGTGCAGGAGAATCTCTGCTCCAGTGTCTAGAGCACCTCCTCCCTCTCCTTCTCCACTGACCTTGGTGTTTGCATAGTGTTCCTCTCACATATTCTCACTCCTCTCTTCTTTGACCAAATTATTTTTGCACAACAACTCCTTTTCCTTCTTAAATATGTTATGATGAGGCACTACTACCTTCTCAGACTGGGTCAGTCTTGGCCAGCAGCGGATCCGTCTCACAGCTGGCTGTCATCAGCTCTGGCAGACATGGGGAAAGCCTCTGGCAGCTTCTCACAGAAGCCACCCTTGCAGTCTCCACTGCTACCAAAACCTGGCCATGCAAACCCAATACAACAGAGTTAGAGCAGTGGCCCGTTTTTTCTGTATGAAATAGCAGCTGCCTGCTAGCTGTGTCTTACCTTAAATATTGGTGTATGTTGTCTTTCTTGGTACTTGTTGAGGTCACCATCTCCCTGAAGAGGCAGGGTTTTGTTTTCAGGCCCTGGCTTTCAGATTTGGATAGATCAAGTCAAGCCCTCTTCACCCATCTATGGAATTAACAATGTATTCTTAAAAAGCTTCTTTGCTCCCCAGCCCTCTTTGGTTTTGACTCTGCAGAAGTTGTGTCTGCCAGCCAGGAAGGAGGGAAGTAAAAGAGCAAAGTCAACCAGTGCTATTTACATCTGCACGCTGTTTGTGGAAATAGTCTTTAAAATGACAGGGCAACTGTTGGAAACGGCCCAATCCATCTGCCTACATATGCACTAGTTATGAAGAAAATACAGGTGATGATGTGAATGGGAAGCTTTCAGTACTGAGCTGCTGTTCCTACTCAAGCTGCACTCAAAATCATATGTTGTTCAGATATGTGCTTCAGCTCTGCTTGAAAAGTGAGTGTTTAGTCGCCCTGTTTCTTGAGAAGTTGTCTTTGTCAATTATATGTGAAATAGGCATTAAATAATGTGCTTGTGTTCTTTAGAAACAATAAAAGATGAATTAATCCTGTATCACTAAAAAAATCTTAATTAGAAAGGGTGATGCTTTTGCGTTGAAGTGGATTGAGTTGAATTTGGCATATAACTTTTTTCCCTTTAAGCAGTAATTTATAGACCAAGATGCATGAACGCCATTTTTTTTTCTATTGACATATACAGGCTGTTTTGTTTTTTTCCTAAAGCTTCAAATAGTTATTATGAAACAAATAAATGAACAAAGGATATGGGAAGGAAGCCACGTGCCATGCAGTGACATAGTGTTTTTCCAGATGATAGCTTGAGGCATCTTTTTAGCTGTGGATGTCAACGTAGCTGCTTTTATTTAACAATACATCTCTTAATTTAATATGGATAGCCAACATTTTCCTCCAATTCAGGCTTCCTGTTATTGGCACTTGGATTTCTCTTGTGGATAAATTGGAAATACTTTCTGTAACTTTGTCTTGTGTTGCTGAAGTATTTTTTCCCCTCTTCCTTGCACATCCTTTGATTAAATACATACCTCCTTTCATAGTGCAGAACGTAGAAAATTAATTCACGAACTTCTGCCTCTAGCAAGGCAAGACTATGCATGGAAGAGAGGGATATTGCTCTAAGCAGTTTTTTTGCCATCTCCTTTGGGCATCCAGGTGTATTTCAGTCAGTAGTATGTCTTTGAGCATTGACCTGGAGGAGCTCTGAGCCATTGTGTCTTCTTGATTGCACTTCTTTTGCGACTCTTCTTGTGGAAGAGCAGGGGACTTGCTTTTAGCTCTCCAGAATGCTGTGCAGAGATCTCTTGTCTCTTTGCTTTCACCACATAACTCATCTCTTTGCCTTTCCTTGACTCACCTTTATTCATTAAATGCAACTTAAACTCCTTGATTTTGTCTTCATCACGGCCTGTACATGAAATAACTCCCACATCCAGTTGTTCTGTAATGCTATTATTCTCCGTTATGGACCTGAACTTTTTCAGTCCTTTTCAAACCTTTTTCCTTGGTCTCAGAAATAAGGGGTTAATCAGTCAACAACCTTTTTAACTACTTTGTTGTAATGAGAGCTTTGGGAAGAGTTTGTGCACTCTGCTGAGGCCCATAGGCTGTTAAGAGGTGTTCTTACAGTAATGTTTATAGTACTCTCTTTCCTCTTGCCCTCTTCACCTTCTGTATACTTAGAGAATAGGATTAATTTTTTCATATTGCAGTGTTGACTTTGCAGAGTTGATAGCTGCATTTCTGATGTGTGCTGCTATTTCTGGGAAAGCTGTCTGCTTTGTTGTGTGCAGAACAGTGAAAACATTTTCCTTCCTCCAGAAAGATTTTCACCATTCTGCATAACAGCTTGTATATCCTTAATGTTCCTTTATGTATATATTTTATATATGTATGCTTGAAAGTAATTGTATTAAGAAGTTCCACTATACAAGGCTGATATACTCTGCCTTGTATTTTTATTAGTGTGTGTGTACATATGTATATACACACGTACACACACCTGTATCAGGGAAGAAGGGGAAGAAAGGGGCAAAGGAAGCTGTGCAAGTGGCTTGTTTTTTTTCTACCCATTACCTAGATGTGCATGCTGTGTGGAGTAAACCAGTCTTGTGTTCTAGAGTTTCTTAATAAAATTAGTTGCTAGCATTCTGCTTGTAGTTGATGACATTATTCAATGGAATATGTGCTTATCTGAAGCTCTTGCTCAGAGATTAGTGGTTTAAAAAAAATAAAGCAGCTGAATAATCTACCTGCATTAAGTACAAATGCTGCTGTTCCTTTAGAGCAAGGATCTTGTTAGTGTGTCAGCAATTTATTTTATGGAGGCTAGAATAGTCTGGGAAGTACCTCTATTTTGATTGTTAAAAGCTATGTAACCTTAAAGCCTTTCTAGATATCTGATGTGATTCTGGGATTCATAGCAGTGATTAATTCTCTAATTATAAATGTTCCTCATCAACATCCTGAAATGTTTTCAAAACATACAGAGATGTTTTTGACAGCTTAAACTAAACAGTGATGAAATGGCAGAAAGTCTACATGAGACATTTGCTTGCTATCTTCTTGAAATCATACCTGCTAAGAGGGGTTTTGGTCTTCCATTTGAGTAACGCTGTCCCTTAAGACGCTCCAGCCAGTAAATGGAGCTTCTATGTAATGCTTGGAAAACAGTGAAAGCAAGGAAACTGGCTTAGGTCCTAGATCTACAGGGCAAGGGCAAGACCCAACTAGGAGCAGAGAGAAAAGCATATAAAGCAACACTCATATGGGTCTGCAGAGTTGGCACAATGTCCTGTTTGCTAAACCTTCTCCAGCTCTTCTTAGAGAAACTTGCATGTACAGAAGCATATTCAGAAATACTTGAAAGACACAGGTCAGACTTACTTGAAATGGCTGTATATGTTCTGCAGAGCTTATTCTGCAGGCTCAGGGCTATGACCCTGCAGATGTAATGTTCTGAGCAAAGGTGGCAGCTGTTGACAGTTCAATCATACAGCTACCTGTGAATCAGTGAGATACCTCAGAAATGTTTATTTTATGAATACATAAGCTTCTTCACAAGCTAATAGGAATTATTAACATTCTGACAATAAATATGGTCGTGTTGTAAGGTGGAAATCCACTGGAAATGTAATTTCTCTGTCCCACGGTGGGTTAGTGAGGTTGTCATTACCTTTGAGTACTCAATGAGATTCTAATTGTTCATGAAAATTGGTAGGAAATACCTATGATAACCATTCATATTGCTGAAGTTACTACAGCTGTGCTGTAGTTAAATATATCTGAGCTGCACTGTTCTAGGCTTACATTAATGAATAAGGAGAGGCCCTTTTACATGAGAATTTTATGTGTTTTATTTTAGATATATATTTGGGAATGGGATGACTTGTCCCCAGTTGCCCTGCTTGTTTCTCTCCTTTAGCTTCAAAGTCACTCTAGGATAACTACCTCATAGAAGTCCGTTTGTAGTCAGATGAATTCAATATTTTTTTCCTCAAAGAAAGCAATTCAAAAGGTAAAAAGCTTTGAACAACACAAGGGGAAAGATGAAATATGAACTGAAAAAGTGTAGCACTTTTGAATGGCTTAAAAAATCTTACTAGTCATGGAAGAATCCATAATCAAGGGAGATAGCAAAGATAAAATGTCTGAGAATAGAGGTGGAAATGATGCTTAAAAATATTCTTTCCCTTCCTCCTGCCACAAGAAATCCCTAAATAGATGTCTGTCAGCTTTTATTCCATGAATATAAATTAGCAGATAATGAAGCAATGTATAAAATTAGTAAGAAAATGTCATGGATGGAGGGAAGACAGCTGGACAGTCAGAGAAAGAAAAATTTTTATTAGACACAAAAGTATTTTAATGTTGATGCTTATGATCAGGTAGAAGTCAAAATTATATAGTAGTGCTTAAAGACAACACTCAGTCTTGTGATTAAAAAGCTGGGGTGTAGTCAGATACAAATGTTGATGGCATTCTTTCAACTTGAGCAAGCCAGGAGGATGTTTAACAACAGCTATTAAAGTAGGACATAGTTTAGAAGACGCCAATAACTTGTATCAAGGAATTGGAGAGGAGTAATATAAAAAAACTCTGTGGATTACTAATCTAAAATTAATGTACTCCAGATTACAGATGGAAACTAAATTGTGCCAGGGTTAACTGGGTGAGTAGAGTTTACAGCTATAGACTGTCAGCTTAACATGGTTTTGGACAGAAATACTGAAATTGGACTGGGACCAAAGTAGGTAAATTGAGTAGATTCTACCAGGAAATGGAACTCACCTGTTACGTTGTCTTTTCATTTTATTTCATGTAAAGTCAGGCAGACTGAAAGACTACAAACACTAGCCTTTATGATATATTCTGTGGTATTGGATTTGGCAGCCCAAACGTCCTGATAGAAAAAATTGAAATAGTAAAAAGTACAAATATGATGTATCTGGTGAACAGATTTAAAACTATCAATGAAAAGTAGTCACTGAGTGGTATGTTTCCGTGGGGTGGAGAGTGGTAGGCTTTGAATCTTTATTTTTTCTTGGTTTGTTTTTTTCTCTAGAGAAATCCTCAGGTATTCCTGTTAGCTTGCAAGTGAATTAAATATTGGAAAGGTACAATGAAGATGGGAACGAGTCATATGGTAGGTTGCTTGGTGGTACTGTTACACCTTGAATGCAACCAAAATGCATACATGTACACATTTAGAAACCAGAAGTGTAGGGCAAGTTTACACATCCTTCAGGCTGAATTTATAACAGTGAGGAGTTAGAAAAGTGACACTGTATAAGCCTAAGTGGTATTTTGTACTTTTTTCAAGGCAGTGTGCGCTTTGAGGATTGGTGCACTGTGGCTATGACCTAGTACATAGCTTCTGCGTTGGAAGAGGGAAGGCAAGGTTGCTGTCTCATTGCAAGGCAGTGAGCAGTGTCAGGAGATGGGCGAATAGAGAGAGGCATGAAGAATGAATGTCTGGCTTAGTGAAGAGAAAAAAAAGAGAAAAAGCAGGCCAGTGAAGCTGAAAACGTGGAATGGATAAACATGGGAGAAATGAGAAAAAAAAAAAAGAGAAACGCTACCAAAAGCTTGAAAACAAGTGCTGCAGATAACATTTTTGAAATACTTAAATATTTTCAGTCAGTTTTTTGTGTTGAGCAGTAGAGCAGGACTCTGTCAGGCAAAATATGTCACCAGTGTACCTCTGATGCATCTGATCAAAAGCATTCCTGCATGCCTCACTGGCGGGGTGGAAGCAGAGCACTGACCGGCTCTGTGGGGAGTGAGGGTGTGGACAACAGCATGAGAGGGATCAGCCTTTAACTTGGGGTGTCCTAAAGAGATGTACCTTTGTGTTTGAGAGAGAGAGAGACTGGATGCTTATGTCTTCTGAAAATCAAGCCTTCAGAGGTTTCATCTCCATGCAAAGAATGCTGATGCTTTTTTTTTTTCATTAAACACGGTTATGCTGTTTTGACCCCTGAAGAGGATCGTCAGTGTCATCTTACAGCTTGTGTTGGATGGTGTTTTTGTGAGGAATAGAACTTGGCTATATAAAAACAGCACATGAAAAGTGTCATTTGAGAGTTGAGAGAGTTGGCTGGTCTCAGACCTGAAGTAGCTGCACTATGGATTACTTCTAATACTGAGCATGGGCTATCACTATGAGCTGAGGTAAACAGATCAAATTCCTAAGTTAGCCAGTCTCTGATTCATCTTTTAAATGTTGTTCCAGGTCTTCAAAGTAAGCCAAATTCTCTACAGCAACAAATAGTTCCGCTTCTCTGAGCATACTGAACGAGTAAATAAGTAAAATCTAAATGCAGTTTGGCAAGATAGGATAATGCTGCAAACACTTGCCAAAATTGACTTGGCAAAAGCTCTTCTGTTTTCAGTAGATTTGGAATAGAATCTGACAAGATCTCAGCTCTCTCTCCATGGGAACTATGTGACTCTCTTAAATATTCTTACTATTGGGTGGATTGTGTGTAAGGAGTACAGCTATAGAAGCACTGTATGCCTTTCTTGCACAGTATCTATCTCTAAGGTGTGAGAAATGGGTTATAGCTACATTAGCAGAATTGTTCTGATGCTTGTTAATTAAATGGGAAAGTGTGCTTGTAAATATGAAGGGGCAGTGCTTTCTCCAGCATTTAAAACTTAGTAGTTGTTCTGTCCCAGTCTGGCCTTAGTGAAGGTCTGATTTCTGTCAGCAGAACAGAGTCAGGATGGCTTCTGGGTTAACAGCCAGCAGATTAATATCTTCCTGTGGAAACAAATCCCAGAAGATGGAAGAACCAAAAAATAATAGAAAGAAGTCTAGGCCAGTACCCCCCAGTGTATGATTTTTTTCTTCCAATTTCTAGTGATGCTTATGGTAGCACAAATACTGAGTAGATGCTACTGTTTCAGTTTTGGCTGTTTGGTAACAGTGGGAAGCAAATGGTTTGGGGCATTAGTTAAATTTTTCCAGGCATATGTGACAATATGGAAAATAATATTTTTACACTTTGTGCAAACTGTAAGCAAGTAATCAAAAGAGAAGTAGATGAAGGCAAACAGAAGCACTAGGGGCAGGGGATAAATAAATGGTAGTCTAGAGAGAGCAAGAAGACTGCCATAGAATTTGAAAGTTGTCACAGGCCTTGTTTCCTTTTCTGTTTATTTTTGAGTTTTGAATTCCTGACCTGACTCAGCTGAATATTCAGGCTGCAGCAGGATGCGGGTGGTGTCACTGATGATGCCTAAGATGGATGTTCAAAGCAATTTAAATGCTAAAAATTAGACAGGATCTCCCTCTGGAGGTCTTTAAAGGCATCTCTGTCCGTGCAGGGAATTTTGTACTTTTTTTAGAAAGACTGCATTATTTAGTTCCTAAGCCTTGGAATTATCCTGGATCAGGTGGTTGCTTCTACCTCACCCTGGATATTTAGTGGAAGCACAGTTTATAACAGAACCAGACTGGTCACTGACTGAATGGGAGAACTAACCTGGCCTGTGTGAGTGGGTTTTTTACACCATACTGAAAAAAAGTTGGTTAAGGCAGTTCATGCAGACAGGTTAAATAGAAGGTTTTAGCAAAAAGGTTCTGGTCTAATCTTATGGCAAGTGACTGAGGGATCTAGGGAAGAAATTACATTTGGCAGCTTCTTTAAAACATGGGACCCTAAAGAAGTAACTGCAAAGGCCAAATCTTTTGCATAGCCCCCAAACCACCATGAAGAGCAGCCTGAGTATTCAACAAGTGATAGCTGTATTCTTATCAATTGTCAAAAGAATAAAGGATGCATTCTGTTCATGATTGATGAAGAACATTTAAGTTTTATACTCTTGCACCAAGTTTCTGTGCTATCTGTCCTTGTAGCTGTTGAAAATGTCCTTGGCAGAGTCAGTGGGACCTGGATAGTAGTCCTGTGGTCACCTGCCTGAACTAGGTGCCAGCTAGGGTCTCTAAAGCATTGGTAAAAATTGCATAATACTGGTGGATACAAGGTTTACAGGAGAGGCAGCTGAGACTGAGGTGAAACTGCCAGGACATTTAAACTGACAGCACTTACCTATGTCTAGGTACCTAAATTAGACGCTAACTACCTGCTGTAGAGTAAGCTGAATCTCTGTCGGCTTTTTGACTGTAGAGGACTGCATGGTTTAGGTGTCTTACTGCAAGTTTAATCCTCCCCTAAATGTCTTTGTCTTACTCTTCTTGAATCTGTAAATAGGCATACCTGTTGGGATAAAACCTCTGTAAGAAGTTCTCAGAAGAATCAGGATTTTGCCTGAGAATGTCAAAATGGTGTATTTTTTAATAGATCCATGTAGTGTTACATTGTGGTGAAGTGTTGACAATGTTCAGAGATAATCTGGCATTTCATTCCCAGAGTAAGTCTCTTTTCCCTTGAATAAGTCTTTCAGGGTTTAGTGTGGCTTTTATTCTCTTTGAAACTATATTGTCCCTCCTGTCTGTTGCCTAATCCATGTGGATGTTTTTCTGTAGCTCTATGCAGAGCACATGGGGGCTTTGAAAAGTTGCTAACACTGTGTTTGTTCTCTACCATCTGACAGCCTTCAGACAGGAAGCTAAAGGGTTTCAATTTCAAGATGGATCAAGTGGAGCATATTGGAAACCTGTAAACAAGAAGTCTGATCTCCCCTCTTTTTCCCCTTAAGTCTGCACCATAGCAACTATCTACACAGAAGGATTTCATGTCTTGTATGAGGAAATCTGTAAAGAAGCCTTGTTGTTCTTTTGTTCATTTCTATCACAAAAATATTTTATACAACTATATCTGGTGCTGTCCTGGAAAGTTGGGTGTTTCATTCCTGGGTGGAACTGACTGCAGATAGCAGCTTTGCTAAAAGATCTTTTTTTTCCTGTTACATTTCCTTCCATGTCAGTGTGCTGAGCTGAAAATCCGATTGTAAAGGAGATGCAAACTCATAGTGAAAAAAGCATTCAAGTTTCCTTGTCTGAGCATTCTCCTTCCCATGAGGAAGATCTGTAGGTTTTTCACATTAGTAAAATGGAATTAAAGTGGTAGCTTTAGGAAAAGGAGAACGTGAGTGTTTCAGTACAGGGTTTGAATAATTAAAATATGGAACTTGACACATTTTTGCCTCAGGCATTTTGCAGTTGCTGCTTGTGAGAACAGTCTTATTTTGGAATGTTTCGAGTCTTCTGTCAGTATCACTGATGTAAGACTGGTTTAGCCCTTATACTGCCAAGTGGACATATGTTGAGGGGAAGAAGGTATAAGTGCTTCTCTTAAGACACAGGCAGAAAGCTGCAAGCATGAAATAAAGGTATGAAAATCATCTTCCTTGCGCTGGTGTCAGCTGGACCCAGGTCTAAGCCTGTCTACCACTTTTCTGTGGTTATATATGTCAGTTTTCTCCACTGCCAACTGAATTTTTGATGTTTGTGAAGGTGCTTGCACAGCAGGGCTGAAGCTTAGATATCCCTGCCTGGGTACTCTCCTTGAGATGCACACAGTTTGCCTTGTGTTCACAAGTGCTTATTGTCTACAGCTCCTCTTGACTATATAAGTGTACTCATAGCTAAAACAGATGTAAAATATTTACCCTAGAAAGGGTATTGGTGCTTTAAGCCCTTCAGACTTCTGGCACTTACTTTCTGACGTTGTGGGACACGGCTGATTAGACTTGGTTGTATCATGGTCAGTGCTTCTCTTGCAGAGAAGTTTTCTGAACTGATGGCAGACCACACTTGCTGGGTGTGTTGACTTAAAGGTAGTGTCATTGGCACTCTCCTCCATGAAAGCTGCAGAACAAGAAAATGCTCCTAATTGCATATGTAGAATGTCTGCTGTCTGATTTGGATACTGGTGAGGTATCTTTGTTCCTAGAGATTCAGCAGCTCCCAGTAGAATGTGTACAGATAAAGCACTTTTGCCTTAGAAGTAAGTTTTAACTTTTCAAAGATATTTCTGTGCTTGCAGCAAATCTGTTACGTTGTGTGAAGTATATGAGTAGAAAGAGGATGTGCTAAAATTGCATCATGGACTAAAATCAGAGTTGTGACACCCCTCATATATTGAGAAATCATTTGCACTGAATTTCTTGAACTCTTTTATGGAATATCTTGCAGAATATAATTTTTTTATTGAAAAGAACATCTGAAGATAGATTTTCCTATTTTTCATTATAGGCAATAAATCATCACTTTGATTTGATTGCATTTTGGCTTATGTTGCCAATCTTAAATTTGCTGGAATGGATTTGTGGAACCAGTTTTCTCCTCTTAGGAGAGAAATATCAGCTGGTGGGACAAACATTTCTTTGAGCTGACCAGAACTGTAACTAATGTATCTTAAATGCAGTTATGCTTGGAGGCTAGTATATATTACAGGTTTTAACTGTGGTTTATATCTGCTCTTATTTTAAGCCTTAAACATTGAATGAAATATTTGCATTTTAGAAAATGAGATGTGTGCTTTCAGATCTTCTCACAGAAATTACTGCTGTTGCAATAAATTCTAATGCAGAAGATTTGTGTCAACTTTCTACCTTTCCAAGGAATTCGAAGACACATGATGTAACATTATGTAATCTTCACTTCTACATTTATCACTTCAGAATGAACGACTTTTTAGTTTAAAAAATTAAAATCTGAACCCAACTTAACTTTCAATTTCCTCTTTGGTTCCCATTTTAGCATGTCTTGGCACTGCTCTTGTGTTGGCAGGAGGTGTCACTTTGCTGAGCTCTATGGAACAAAATTTCCTTGCACTGGCATGAGCAGCATCAGGACAGATTTTTTGTTATGATGAGGGTGTATATATTACTATGCTTCTAAAATTTGGGGTTTGGCCTCTCCTAAAGTGTCTAATGGTGATGACAGAATCATTTCTGATACCATCCTGTGATAACCTCAGTGCAGTTTGTGCAGCCCGCTGGGGCTGTGAGCAGGCAAAGGTCAGTTGCTGCAGGCTCAAAGAGAAAGTAGAGTATGTCTAGCTAGGAACATAAGCCAGACTAGGAGGGAAAGTAGTCATCATGGTTATTCAATCACCATCACAGGGTGTTCTCACTATTTTACATAGCCTCCTAACAAACAGCCTGTGTGCCACTTGCCATCAGCCCACTCTGGATTTGTGTTCAGAAGGTAAAATCAGGATGTTCCTGGACTCTGCTTAACACATCAGTTCCCTCAGTGAGACCCGTAGAATTGCAGTGCTGGTAAAAATTATCTCTAGAAAGGAAGTACCCAAGCTGCTTACATCCCTTTCTTCTCCCTTTAATACTTGGCAGGCTTTCACTTAGCTTGGTCAGGAAGTTAATATGGGGTCTGCCTGAAATAACTGGCTGCCTGCCTTTATCTTTAGCCAGAAAGGGCACAGGCAGAACTGTTTGCAGTTGCTTTATTTATTTAAACTGTATTTTACCTTATTATTTTCCTATGCAGGAGTTTAGATTTCCTGGTGGTTTGACTTGTGAAAGAAAATGAAGCCTCTGGCCACTGTTTGGTTGGGTCTAGAAGAGGTTTCTTGCAAATTAGGTTTTCTGAGAAGTAGCCCGCTTGTTTTTGTACAGAGAGAAGCTCTGGACATGAGTAGCACCATTCCATGGTAGCATTATGCACAGCCCTGAAGGGGGAACAAGATGAGATTTTGCAGCTTCAATGTGGGAGGCATTGGGCACAGAAATGTCTAAAGATATTATTTCTGTTGCCAAGCTATTTACTTAAAAAATTCTTGTGCTGGAGCCTGTCTCTGCCCTTATCTTCTGCAGCTGACCCTTGACATTCTTCCTTTCTGCTGCTTGGATGGAGACTGGATTTTCACATTTTCTCTGAGACTTCTTTGCCTCTTGCTTCATATCAGCTGTGTCTCTCATAGTCACCAGGCAGGTTGTAGGACTGGAAGTGAGGTAGAAACAAGAAAAAAATGTCATGCCTTTTTCTCTTGTGCCTGTTTGCCTTGTGTAATACATTGACCATATGATGTTACAAGTTTGATTTGTTGGCAAAATGCATGCTGAGAGCAGCTTTTTACTCCATTCCTGTGTTAGTAACTGTGAGATTGAAACCACTTCAATTACCAGATGGACTGGGTTTTCCAAAAGTTATAATTCTCATGAACTTTGTGAAAATTAGAGTTTATATTCATATATCCTACCCTTGGATTATAGTTTTCAGTATTTATTTGTTTAAGTACAGGGTACAGCATGTACTATTTTGATGTACTATTTTTGATGATCACTGTATTGTTCCACTTCCTTAAAATAAATAAAATAAAAATAGACTAATACTTAGCAGCATGCTAAGTGGTGAAAGGTTGATACTAATTAAATAAGGTTGTCAAAGTCCACGTATGAAGAATTACAGATGGTCCAGAACCTTTGTTTAGGTACTTCACCTTAATATTTTCACAAAGTTTGGGTAGTCTAAAGTTTTTCAGTGCATTTAAAAAAAATTAAAACAAATTCCACAAGAAAAAAAAGTGTTCCTTTATTTTATACTGGCATGACTTAGGCCCCTCATGTGCACATGTGGAAGTTAGGCAGCAAGAGGACAGATGGGGCTGGAAATATAGAACTGTTGCTAAATTGGTACCTCTCAGTTCCTTTGTTCAGCATAGGATTTGCTTTAACCACAGTAAAATAGATGTGGTTTTTCAGGAAGTCTCCATATGAATTAGCTAAAAAAAATGTATCAGCATTTGACTAATGCTTAATTTACTACTTTTTCATGGAAAAAAAAAATACTGCTGCTTCTCTTTCAAACTATTTTTATTCCAAAGTACCCAAATCTGTCCTATCAGTGACGTTGCTGTTTCTGTAAACACTGTCTGTGGGCTGGCTCCAGGACTCTGTTTGTTCAGAGTGTGAGCTGGGAGTCTCCCTTCCAACAGAGGAAATGGGACGATGTGTTAAGCTTTTGCTGGAGATTGTTCACTTCCACAGAAGCTGTATCCTCTGCAGGAAAACAGAGCTTGGATCCCTGCCACAGCGTGTCCGTGATGTTAACGAGAAGGAGAGGCTGTGCCTGCTTCAGCAGCAGTCTGCTAATTCAGAGAAGGGGTTAGAGAACAAAGTGGGGTTTGATGAAATTTAAATGCGACACTTAATCCCGTTAGCACACAGAGGGAAAAGTTTTTTGTTCCGTGGAGGGGAAGGAGAGGAGCTATTGAATTTACCTGAAATCTATGCATCAGGAAGAACAATATCAAATGGAATCTGGGTCCATGCCTTGTTTCAAATACGTCATCTTTGCCAAAGAGAAACCTCAGCTGAGCTTCTGTATAACTGAAGCCCCGCTTGTTTTCGACCTGCAGCAACTGTTGTTTAATACGGATGAGCAACTTGATCTTCTTTGGCTTACTCACATACCATAATGGTGAGCCTTACTAAAAACTACAAAAGAAGTTTTAAGTTTGCCTATTTAGGAGAAAAGAAAGTATGTTCAGATGAGGGGTTCTTTTACTGTCTTCATGATCAAGTGGTGATTTTATTGCTAAAAAAAAAAAAGATTTTTTCAGTTTCAGCATTGCTGCTTTAAGTAATGCCTATTTTGTTCTCTCAGATTTTTCTTTGACGTTGCTAATTAGTCAGCCTTAGCCAAAAATGAGTTAAGTGATTTCGTAAGTTGTCAGTCAGATGTTCAGTGTGACTGCAGCATGTGGTGGTGCTGAGCACCATGACTTCTGTGAAGTCCCTGGCACAGTTCTGGATTGCAGTGGGTACGTGAACCTACCCATGAATGGATGGAGCATGGGGCGAGACAGCACTGGTGGGACTGGTAGATGCAGACAGTGTGATGAGCAGGACTCTGAGGGAGGCTGTGAGGGTGGAAATTGCATTTCTGTTAAGACACAGTGAAGAAGAAAGCACGAATGAGCTGTAATAGAAACTTGTGTGGAGTGCCAAGTCTGTCCTCATGTGATACTGGAGGTAGAGAAGAAGGCTTACTAAGGGCAAGGAAGGTTGCAGATCTTGATAGGCCTAGACCATGAGAATAGCTGCAGTTTGATTCAACTGAGAAGGGGCAGGTGGCCCTAAGAGGATATAAAGGTGTCGTAGATTATTCTTTCTGGCGGTAGTTTTCTGAATCTGTCCCTGTCACAGCAAGATTTTTGCCTTTCCTTCACTGGAGAACGTTGTGTCAAAGGGAACCTGGAAGACAAGGAGTTACTGGATGGGCTGGAAATGCCAGGATCACTTGAAAGGACTTCAGTTTAGATTTTATGCATATATAATCTGCAAACCTGGGTATTTGGCTAGTCTGTGGAGTTGCAAATATTAATAACGTGTTAGAGTTAGCAGGCATGTTTTTCTTGAAGTGTTGGAGAGGTGAAGAAAGATTTCATGTGTGCCATTGGACACAGACTAGAGGCTGTTTTCTGGACTGTTCACAAAGGCAACAGAGTTTTTTAATTGCAAAGTAAACCACCCAGACTGAATGTGCAGAAGAGCTTTCAAGAATCTCCACTCTAAAAACAAATAGAAATATCTTCTGATAAGGAAGGAAGGAGGAGAGCAGCAGAATAAAAGACCTGGTTCTAGACTGTCACAGGAAAGATTGACAATTCAAAACACAGGGATGGAATAGTGCAAATATATTTGGACTTCGGGAAGAACACTGTTTGCTAAGTTAACCTGAAGAAGACCTGAGATGGAAATAGGAAAGTGAAACTTAAGGCAACTTTTCTGCTTAGGGAAGAAATGGAATCTGGGTATTTAAAGAAGAATTGAGTCATCTAAGAGAGGCAAAATAATTAAAGGATGAAAATTCCCTAAAAAGGCATACTTTGCCATTAAACTTATTTGTAAGTCCTTGTAAAGGGGATGTCTTTAAAAACAAATGAACCAACATAACTATTTTAACATGGTTATAATAACCATAAGACACTAGCAATAGGAAATGCTTCCTGCATTGCTTAATTCTTGCTTGTGAATATAATAGAACTCTCAAGCCAGCATTGGCAAGAAAAATTAAATGTACAAGTATTTCAAGCATAGTGCCAAATATTATTGTTCCTTGTCCATGTAGAAATGACATTTCAGGCTGGCAATTTTCCTTTTTTAAAAGCATCTTTAACTAGAACTTTTTTCATTGAGGAAAAAAATCTGTCCACTGTTCTGCATCTGTACGGGCATGCCAATACTGCCATGTAACTATTGAAATGCCAGCCTCTTTCAAAGTCTTACAGCTTGAATGCCATTTGCCATAGTGCATTCAGCAGCAGAGCTAACTGCTTGGTTGGTGTAGAGGAAATGCTAGAAGATAGCTGCACATAATTTAGGTAATGTAGAGAAGAATCCAAAAACCCCTTTGACACTCAAGGGTGAACTTTAAAAGATTTTAGGAAATAAGGTTGTGCTGAATAGTAACTGACTGTAAGCTTCTTTCCACTCAAGTTTTGCTGCTGATGTGAACTTTCAGTAACTTTTAAGTGCATCTTTGCAGTTTTGCTTCTGCAGGATCTGAATTTCTTTGTGTTCTTAAACTTTGATTTTGAAGGAGTTACGTTTCTTGGGTGAAAGGAGCCAGCTATTCTATTATTCTGGCATAGTGTGCAAGCTGGTTTGAGTCATGCGCTCTCAATGCTGGTAATGTTCTTGAGATTTCCTGAATAGCCAGTAACTGGAATAGTACTTATCATCTGGACATAGCAAACTCGGTCTGAGCAAGTGGCACGTGTAAAACTGAGAGACCTGGGTTTGGTTTTTGCATGTTTTGAATGTGCAAAAAGTCGGGGGAAAATGACTTGCAGAAGAGCTGTTGTAGAAACAAGTGTTTACGTGTAGGGAATTTGAGGGAGGGAAGTTAACAGAGAGAAACTATGAGCCTCAAGGGTCCTTTTTACAATTAGAGCCAAGACTCAGGAATTAAAACTTCCAATTTAGAGAGTGCACATAAATTACCTCTTGTTTTAACCTGGCAAAGACGTGCAATTGTATGGAACAAAATGGGAATTGTGAAAGGTTTCCTAATGAAACTCACAAGCAAGGTGAAACATGCTTACACTTCTTCTATTTAATTAAGCACTTAGGTTTGCAACAAACCCTGCCTTTCCTCTTGAGTCAGTGATTCGGCTCCTCCAGGAGAAACTTCTGAGACTACAAAGCACACCTGAATTGAAGGGAGGTTCCAAGGCTTAGTTTAGGTATGAAATTAAGAGGTGCTCTACTTTAAGTGGTTTGAGGGTTTCCTGTGAAGTGATTTACTTCACATTCTTCTTTCTGCGTTTGCTGCTGCTCAACTTACAGACTTACAGGCAGTTTGTACTCCATCTCCCCGTCAAAATTCTATGACTTTCAGGATGCTGCCTCTCTGCTTTTTATTTCATTTTCATATTAATATCCCAAGTTACTGAGCTACCTATGTTAAGAAAACATAAATGCTCAGAAAAAAAAACCAAAAACAAACTCTGCGTATCTGTATTTCTATTGCTCTCTCAATTTTATTCAACCTGAAATATGAAACTGTACAAAGGAAATCCAAAAGTGTGGTAGGGTTAAAACTGAAGCTAAAACCTCAGAGCTGTGCTGGAATGGCCCTATAAGACAAGACATATTTCAGTAAGTTCTTTTCCAAACCATTGGCCTAAAAAGTAAATTTTTGAACATGGT
>WAAE01013008.1:579-13274 GCA_013400495.1 Nicator chloris
AAAAATATATTATGTAGAGAATATAATATTTACAATATTTAATATTTATAATATTTATAGTCTTTAATATTTATATTGTTTTATAATAATTAAATATATTATATTATAAATATAATATAGTTTAAATATATTTACTTTATATTTATTTTATAAATAAACAGCAGCAGCGCCGTCTTCTCCTCATCACCCTGGGAATGACAAAAACCAGCTCCAGAACCACATCCCAGCTGGTTTTTCCACAGGATGTGGCTACAAGAGGGAGAGAGAGAGAATAAGAAGGGCAGGGAAGGTAGCGTGTGCTATAAACAAACACAACTGAAGTACAGAATGCTCAGATTCCCGTTCATCTCTGGGGAATCTCACTGTCCCCAAGACGAGCAGCTCTTTGAAAGTTCCTTGCTGCTAATCGATGTTCCATAGCGCTCCCCTTTCCCCTGGGGCAAGATCTGGTTTAAAATTGATGGTTATTTATTCTCCTGTAGAAGTGTTATTGAAAATACAGTTGGTGATTGTTCTGGATTCAATCCTGTTCTAATCCTGCCCCAAAATTCCTCAGTTTGGGCGCAAAAAGAAAAAGTACCGGGGGAAGCCGGTGGGTCCCGCGTCTATCCTGAAGGAAGTGGAAGATAAGGAGTCTGAGGGGGAGGATGAGGAGGATGAGGATGAAATTGCATGGACGTGATTCGGAGATGCTGGGCCGCCCCGGCACTGCAGGTCCTGGCAGATCATCCCCAGGCCAAGGAAAAGCAGGGAAGGTGGATCAGAGGTGTTTGGAAGGAGCTGCCAGGAAAGCACCGTGGATGGGCACAGCCCTGGCACCCTGGGGACACCCGGGGAACAGAGGGCAAAGTCCCGGCGCTGGCACAAACCCACCCACAAACCACGGCACGGGTCATTAATCCAAATTAAAAGTATTTATGGGCTGGGTGGGAAAGGAGGTTAAATCCCCCCCAGTGCCAGCCCTGCCATGGCAGGGACACCTCCCCCTGTCCCAGGCTGCTCCAGCCCCATCCAGCCTGGCCTTGGGCACTGCCAGGGATCCAGGGATCCACAGCTGCTCTGGGCACCCTGTGCCAGGGCCTGCCCACCCTCACAGGGTCCCGTCCTGCCCCGTTCCCCTCCCTTTTCCCATTCCCTTTTCACTTTTCCCTTTCCCTATTTCCCGTTTCCCTTTTCCCTTTTCTCTTTTCCCGTTTCCCTGTTCCCGTTTCCCTTTTCCCGTTCCCGCCCCCGGTTCCCCGCTCTGTCCGCCAGGGGGCGCTCGCGCCCCGCTCCCGCCCCCGGGGCTGAGGCGTCCGCGGCGCTGCCTGAGCGAAAGGCGCGCGGGCGGGGCAGGGCAGGGCGCAGGCGCGCGGCGGGCAGCCCGCGCGGCGCAGGGCCCGGGTCCTGCGTGTGGCGGTGGCGCTCGGCCCGGCCCGGCTCGGCCCGAGATGGCGACCAAGAACTTCCGCGTGAGCGACGGGGACTGGATCTGCCCCGACAAGAAGTGAGGGGCACGGCCGGGAGCGGGGCAGGGAGCGCAGCGCACCGGCACCGGGAGTGTGGATGGGGAGCGAGGGACCGGGACCGACCGGGAACGGGACAGGCGCAGGGACAAGCGGGAGCCGCGGCCGCCGGCTCGGCGGTGACACGGCCCCGGGCCCGGCACGNCCCGTCCTGCCCCGTTCCCCTCCCTTTTCCCATTCCCTTTTCACTTTTCCCTTTCCCTATTTCCCGTTTCCCTTTTCCCTTTTCTCTTTTCCCGTTTCCCTGTTCCCGTTTCCCTTTTCCCGTTCCCGCCCCCGGTTCCCCGCTCTGTCCGCCAGGGGGCGCTCGCGCCCCGCTCCCGCCCCCGGGGCTGAGGCGTCCGCGGCGCTGCCTGAGCGAAAGGCGCGCGGGCGGGGCAGGGCAGGGCGCAGGCGCGCGGCGGGCAGCCCGCGCGGCGCAGGGCCCGGGTCCTGCGTGTGGCGGTGGCGCTCGGCCCGGCCCGGCTCGGCCCGAGATGGCGACCAAGAACTTCCGCGTGAGCGACGGGGACTGGATCTGCCCCGACAAGAAGTGAGGGGCACGGCCGGGAGCGGGGCAGGGAGCGCAGCGCACCGGCACCGGGAGTGTGGATGGGGAGCGAGGGACCGGGACCGACCGGGAACGGGACAGGCGCAGGGACAAGCGGGAGCCGCGGCCGCCGGCTCGGCGGTGACACGGCCCCGGGCCCGGCACGGCCTCAGGGAGTTGGCTTTTGGCGTGGGACAAAGTCGGGTTCCGTTGGGGCGCTCGGGGTGGATGCACAGCGCTGGAGCCCCGCGCGGGGCGGTTCCAGCCCTGAGTAATCCCGGCCCTCGTGCTCTGCTCCGTGCCAGGTGCGGGAACGTGAACTTCGCCAGGAGGACGAGCTGTAACAGATGTGGCAGAGGTGAGTTCCCACCAGCACACACCTTGTCCCCTCGTCTCCTTTTACAGCAGTAAAAATTCCTATCGAACCCGAAGCTGTTTGAGAAGTCCACCTATTTTTGTTTAAAAGTCCCTTAAATATCTCTCGTAAGTTCTGAGGCTGCTGTTTCAGGAGCTCTTGTGTCTCTCCCTGCAGAGAAGACGACGGAGGCCAAGATGATGAAGGCGGGGGGGACGGAGATCGGGAAGACGCTGGCGGAGAAGAGCCGGGGGCTGTTCAGCGCCAACGACTGGCAGTGCAAAACGTAGGCTCCAAACGCACAGCTCCTGCTTTTCCCTGGAAATCCCCTGTGCTGCTGGGACAGCAGGGCTCAGGGCCACAGTCCCGGGCTGTGCTCTGGGGTCAGCACTGGTTTGCTGCGCATGAATTAATAGGGCAGCAGAAAGGTTTGAAACGGCAGCACTGCCCAGGAAGAAGGCCAGGTCTGATAAGCTGAGACACTTCCCAGGTTTGGAGGGAATGTGGAGATGGGAGTGCCACCCCCTTGGCATGGGGAGGTGCTGCCTTCCCTGGCAGGGTGGGCAGGCCCTGGAACAGAATTCCCAGAGAAGCTGTGGCTGTCCCTGGATCCCTGGCAGTGCCCAAGGCCAGGCTGGACATTGGGGCTTGGAGCAGCCTGGGACAGTGGGAGGTGTCCCTGCCGTGGCAGGGGCAGAGTGGGATGGGCTTTGGGGTTCCCAAACCAGCCCTGACTCTGTGGTTCTTGCATATGGCAATTCCAGCAAGCCCCTGGCCTGGCACCAGCAGCTCTTCCCTTCCAGGGAAGGGAAAGGAGCTGGGAAGGGGCTGGAGCCTCAGGAGAGGCTGAGGGAGCTGCTAAAGGGCCCCTCCTCTGCAGCTCTGCTCCTGTCCCTGCTCCTGCCCCTTGATTTGACATCTTCCCCAGATTTGTCCAGTGGTGTCACCTTCCCCAGTGCCGTCTCCCCACCCTTTTATCCCCAGCCTAAAGGATAATGTCTTAGTCCCAATTTGAAGGATAAGGTTTTATTCCTAGTCTGGAGGATAAGGTTTTATTCCCAGTCTGGAGGATGTTTTACTTCCAACCTAAAGGATAACGTTTTATTCCCAGTCTGGAGGAAAACGTTTTATTCCCAATGTGAAGGATACTGTTTTATTCCCAGTCTGGAGGATAATGTTTTATTCCCAATGTGAAGGATGTTTTATTCCCAGTCTGGAGGCAAATGTGTTATTCCCAACCTGGATAACGTTTCCCATGTCTCTGTTCCTCCTGCCCTGCAGCTGTGGCAATGTGAACTGGGCGCGGCGGTCCGAGTGTAACATGTGCAACACCCCCAAGTACGCCAAGCTGGAGGAGAGGACAGGTGAGCTGAGGTGCCTCAGATGCTGGCACTGCTGGCAGAAAGGGCTCTGGAAGGCACAGTGGACATTCCTTGTTGTCCAGAACTGGCACAGTCCTGACCAGGTGCAGGTTCTTGGCCTCAGTGAGTTTCGGTGCTGTGGGAGGTGGTGGCTCCGTGTGGGAAATCAGGGAACATTCGGCCTAGGCTGCCCCTGTGTTGGATTTTGATGTCAGGACTTTGGAAGCAATGTTTGGTTAATCTGCAGAGGCCTGCTGTGGGCTGCCCACGTGCAGAGGGCTGTGCAGATAAGGCTGTTATCTGCTCAGGAGGGCTGGGGCTCAGTTTCAGCTCTCCTGTGGGAACGTGAGCCCAGAGGGAACTGGGGCAGGACCTCCTTACAGCTCCTGCACTCTCCCCTCTGCACCTGGGATCAGGCAGGGAATCCACTGGAGCACTGGAGCAAGGCAGGGAATCTAGAACACAGGGTGGAACACAGAGGCACAGAAATAAAGGGGCCTAGAGAAGAGCACAGAGCTTATTATTCGAAAGGAAAACCAATATTTTAGTATTGAATATTGTGAAAAGAGTAAACGACATTAAATAATATCATAATATTTCATAGAATTATTATAATTGCGAATAACATATTCATGTATTTATTATTTAAATAATTGTTGAAGTGCTTAGTAATTAATTAAGTTGATAAATACTTTTAGTGGTCCTAATCTATTATTTTAATTGGATTTCTGAGGAACCACATTTAATGAACGTGTGTGTGAACAATTCATGTTCCTCCTGAGATCCAGTGGCAGATCCTTATGGCAGATTTATAATTCCATGAGGGTTTCCAGAGCCCCTGTGGAAGTTTCTGTGGCCAAAGCAGCTGAATGTGGTGCAGCTCAAGGGCTGGTGTTGTTTTGCCCCTTTTTCAAGGCTATGGAGGAGGATTCAATGAACGGGAGAACGTGGAGTACATAGAGCGGGAGGAGTCCGACGGGGAGTACGATGAGGTAAGGCAGGGGCAGGCTCTGGACAGACTCTTGCTGTGTTTTTTAAGGATATCCCATAAAATTGAAGTACAGAATGCTCAGATTCCCGTTCATCTCTGGGGAATCTCACTGTCCCCAAGACGAGCAGCTCTTTGAAAGTTCCTTGCTGCTAATCGATGTTCCATAGCGCTCCCCTTTCCCCTGGGGCAAGATCTGGTTTAAAATTGATGGTTATTTATTCTCCTGTAGAAGTGTTATTGAAAATACAGTTGGTGATTGTTCTGGATTGAATCCTGTTCTAATCCTGCCCCCAAATTCCTCAGTTTGGGCGCAAAAAGAAAAAGTACCGGGGGAAGCCGGTGGGTCCCGCGTCTATCCTGAAGGAAGTGGAAGATAAGGAGTCTGAGGGGGAGGATGAGGAGGATGAGGATGAAGATCTCTCCAAGTATAAATTGGATGAGGTAGGATGGTTTGTTGTTTGGAAGCAGTTTTTAATCATGATTTCAGTGCTGCCCAGGAGCAGGGGAAGGGCTGGTCAGTGTTTTCAGCTGCCCTTAGAGCAGAGCTCTGGCAGTGATGGTGCCCAGAGCTGCTGGAGGAGATGTGCACAAGCTCTGCTTTGTTCTAAGTATCTGCACTCAAAAATGGGCAGTTTCTAAAATCATAAATTACAAGCTTATCTGAGATCAGAACCCAAAACTCCCAGGTCTTTATTTGGAACCTGGATGTGTGGTGACCACGTATAGCGAATGCTCTTGAGTTTTCTTCTTAGGCTTTTAAAACCACATCAGTTTTATTTTTTATGACATGAAATAAAATATTCTGAGGGGTTTTTTTAATCTTTTCTGAACTATATGAGCATCACTTACTGGCTTTTCCACACCTTTGGGCAGCAGCCCTGCAGAGACATATGCAGATGGTTGTTTTACACAGCAGTCACCAAACTTTGCATATGAGATCTGTCTCTGTGGAGTTGGGCTTTGCTTAGAGATTCTGAGGGTGAAAATTCATTTGAAGTAAGTGGCAAAAACGTGTCTGTGTGCTCGTTAACTTCATTAAATAACAGATGTGGGGGGTTGCAGGGTTTTTATTACTTGGGTTCGAAACACCAATTTTCAGTCACTCTTTACTGCTTAAAATTGTGGGGTCTTGTTGAACTCCACTCAGTTTTCAAAGGCTGGGAAAGAGCACGAGGTACACGCTGGAGTGAGTACAAACTGAAGGGGAGCTGAATTGCCTGAGTTTGCTGTGTTGTGCCTGTGGCAGGATGAGGATGAAGATGATGCTGACCTGTCCAAGTACAACCTGGATGCCAGTGAGGAGGAGGACAGCAACAAGAAGAAGAAGCCGCCGAGGCGCAGCCGCTCCAAGTCCCGCTCCTCCCGCTCGTCCTCGCGCTCATCCTCTCACTCGAGCTCGAGGTCTAGGTCCAGGTAAACGGGTACAGGTCCAGGGTAACGCCAGGCAAAATGTCAGTATCTGACTTCCTTATTTCCTTTGTCTTGATTGCCTTACAGTTGTGTGGTGATGTGAATAACTCTCCATTTACAGAGGTGGTGATGCTCTGCCTGGGCTGCAGCAGGGAGGCTCCGTGGGGCTGGGGGCTTGTTTGAGTGATTTAACTTGATGTTTGGTGAAGTCCTTCAAAATATTGAATAACGTGATTTATTTTCAGGTTTTCAGGCTCGTTGGCCATGTGTGGTTCTGTTGTTGAACAGAGGGGGGCACTGCTGGAGAGGGAGGAGGTGGCAGAAGAGGCAGTGACCAGGCAGATTCAGGGAAAGCACACAATGGGAATATCCTGGGAATAAAGACAAAAAACTTGAACTTGGGTTACTGGCAAGTGATAAAGCTTTAAATGCAGTGGCAGTTTTGTCAGAACATTCCCATCAATATTCTCAGAACCATCCCATGCCTGGGACTGTCCAAGGCTGGGCTGGACAGGGCTTGGAGCAGCCTGGTCTGGTGAAAGATGTCCCTGCCCATGGCACAGTGAAAGGAGATGAGCTTTAAGGTCCCTCCCAACCCAAACCAGTCTGGAATTCTCTAATAACACTGAGGGTTTATGTGGGACCTCACAAAGGTCTGCTGGGCAGGCTTAAGCTCTCTCATTACTATTTAAATTCAGTAATAAATGAACGACTCAGTCAATGCTTTGAAATTGGGTGATGTCATTAATATTGGAGCTTTTGAGCTGCCTTACAGCTCATGGAAGGGGGATCCTGATTAATCAGAACAAGCTCCCATGGTCATTTATTAAATTCACAGATACAAAGTTCAAGTTTCTTCTAATCTTCCCAGCGTCATCGTTGCCCCTCTGTGCTCTCAGTGCTGTCACTGCCCAAATGCTGCAGCCCCTCGTGGTACCCAGGGGCCAGCCCCAGTCTCTGGCTTGGCTTCTCCCCATCACTGTTGGATCTTGCTCCTGCTGCCTCTTCTGTTCCTCAGCCTCCCCTCCTTCCCACTCCTCAGAGCAGTTTGAGTGCAGTGCTTGGCTGGGAGGCTCCAAGGACACTCAACAACCTCCCCTGCCCATAGCTTTGGTCATTAATTCACAAACATTAACAGTGAAATAGAAAGTAACTTGTCCTAACAGATTTCAGCTTCCTCTTGAACTTTTTGCATGTAGCTACAGATAATTGGAAATGTCTGTCACCATTTGTGGATTTTCTTTCGTGAGTTTTAAAAAGGTTTCAATATATTTCCTAGCTAGGAAATGTTCACACTACTGTGTCCTGCCCAGTAAAATGAGAGCGTCGTGGTAACAGTATAAACTGAGAGGCTGACAGCAAATGGAATATATTTTACCTGAAAATATTATTAGAACTTGTTTTCAATGCTTTTGTTTCCAGTGGTTGCTGGAGCGTGCTGCCATTGTTAAATTTCTCTTGTGGTTTGTGCTTTAGAGAAAATCCATCAGTGAAAAATGGGGAAATGATTTTGGCCAGTTACAAGTTGTGTTGGATATGGCTGTATTTTAGCCCCAAGTTAACCACTTAATTTACAATGCAGGGGAAAATCTTTATGAAAATTTGAAGCTGATAACAAAGTGCTTGTGAGAACTGGCTGGGGGGAAATTGAGCTGACCAATCCCAATGCTCTCGTGCTCTGCCTTTCAAGGAAGCTGATGGGTTTCCAGCTAAGGCACAAATTAAAGCATTGATTTCATGATACAGTGAATAGATAGGAAGCTACTTCTCGTTGCCAGGTGACTGCAATCCTGTTTAATCGTTGTGCTTTGTTTTAGGAGCCATCATCTAAAGCTGACTTTGTAATGTTTTTAGTGCAGGATTTTGCTGTGTAAAAGCGTCTGGTTTAAAGTGTGCTGTGGTGATGCTGGGGGCAGGAGGGGATCGGCATTTTAGGACTCACACTGTGTTGCTGCCTCGTGTCTGCTGCTCTCAGGAGCAGTAACTCTGCTCCATGCAAGTCAGACACTGGAAAAAGATCTCCCATGTTGTTGCAGGTCCCATTCCAGGAGTTCTTCCAGCTCCAGATCGAGATCCCGCTCCAGCTCCAGGGAACAGTCGCGGTCCCGTGGGTCCAAATCCAGGTGAATGAGGTACCAGCCTGTCCCTGCACAGACACAGGGCACAGGTCACACTGCTGTGGTGCCACCGTGCAGCTGTGCTGCTCACACAAACATTAACTGCTTTTTATCTTGGAAGTCAGAGCTGCTGGCTCTCTGCACCGGGTGTTGCCACCACAGATGTGTTCCCTGAGGAGCAGAGGTTTTGGTGCAGAGGTTAAGTCTGGCCTAAGCCGGACGAGCGGACGCCACCGAGCTGCAGTGGAGGAAGAAGGATTTGAGTGCATGGTTCCCTGCTGCAGGCATTTGGGTGCTTTTCCTGTTTCCACTGGGGCTGCTTGAGCTGGAGGAACATTAGAAATGCCGCTGTACTTCTGGTTTTGTGTTCAGTGAGAATTCTGCATCTTCCACGAGACAGGGCAGCTGTTCCTGTATAAACCTGGGGGATCGTAGCAAACTGTTGGTAGCAAATGGGGGAGGCTGAGAGAGGGATTTGTGTAGAGCAGCACTGAGCTGGGCAGGGCACAGGAGCAAAGGCAGGTTTGAGGTGTCCTTGCACAGGCATTCCATTGGCAGAACGTTCCCTCTGTGGAGTGAAGGGCTGTCCCTTCTCCATGCATGCAGACAATCCCAAAATCCTAAATAAGGAAGCTTGGGTTGGGAAGAAGGATCACAAATGGTGCCACCAACCCTTGAGGGCTGTGGATTATCCCGTGAGGGTCAGCACAGGAGGGAATCCCTGCTTTTGGGAAGAGGAAAGGTGTCCCTGTGCCCCACCAGAGGGGCACTGTATTCCAAAAGATGGTTTTAAATCTTCTGACTCCATTCTGAGAGGCTTTTTGCAGTATTTGGGTTGAGGAAAGTTTTAGTCTCTTCACAAACGTAATTTGAGATCTGTAAATGTAACAGCTGGATTTGTTACTGTTTGGTCAGGTGAACGTGCAGTGTGAAATGTCCATTGGGATAAAGTGAACCATGGTAAATCAGCTTCAGATCTCTGGTTTCCAGGGAAAATGATGTGTGAATTTAACTGCTGAGGAAGGTCCTTACAGAGGCAACTTCCCAACAGTCTCCCAGGGCTATTTTTATCCAAAATGACTCATTTTGGTGAATGCTGGGAAAAGCTTTCCAAACCATTGGTGGTCTACTGATCAGGAAACACTACTTAGCAAACTTTCTTAGGAAAGCTGCCCTGGCAGTAGCAGTGTTCTTGGCAGAGTAAGTATTTGTAAGTGTGTGTTTATTTTCCACACCCCTGGAGTAAAGAGAGTAGTGAATGCTCATGAAAACTGTCTCTGCTTGTTCTGTCTTTGTGCCTTCTCCATGATCCCAGAATTAAATGTGATTTATTTCTCAATCAATAAAGATCCAGCTCCAGGTCCTACAGGGGGTCTTCCACCCCAAGGAAAAGATCTTACTCCAGCTCTCGCTCCTCGTCTTCCCCCGAGAGAGGCAAGAAGCGAAGCCGCTCTAGATCCTCTTCCTCTGGTGATCGCAAAAAAAGGCGCTCGAGATCACGGTCACCCGAAAGGTTTGGGTTTATGTAGAATAAGAATGGCTGTATTGACATGTGTGATGGTTTATTGTAGTTATCCAAGGACTGAGATTCACTGGGAAACAACTGAATCTGAGCAGTTATTCTCATAGTAGAAGTAGCTTCCTCACTTGCCTTGCTCTTACTTTTGTTAACCCCTCTGTAATTGCTTTTTTTGGTAATAATTTTCCCCCCTCCGATGAAATTCCTCCTGGTAGGAGCATGTTCCATAGAAAGACCTGGCTGACCCTTCTTTCAGTGTGTGACAGTGTTAACGTGTTCATTACTGAGTTATTTTCTTAAGTAAATCCTGCATTGAAATAGAAATTGTATTCTACTTTCAGTATTAAACTTAGACTTTTACTATTAAATTAGTGGCTTAAAGTTACTTGTATAATCTTGTAAGGCCCCCATGAGATATACTTGGCTTCCAGCTATGGTAGGATGCTGCTCAAAGTGGGTGCCAGGATGAATCTGAGCTCATTTCTGTGCATGCTTTCTCCATTTGTATCTTGCAGACGCCGCAGATCTTCCTCCGGATCCTCCCATTCTGGTTCCCGTACGAGTTCTAAAAAGAAATAATGTATAAAAGCTCACACTTACAAAAACCCACCAAAATTCCAGTCAGTGCATGAGACATTTTTAAGAAGTTGGTGTCTTACTTGGTCAGAAGTGCTCAATCTGCTAGTAGAGGTGCATGTCTGTCCTGGCTTTCTGGCAAACTGCAGCTTTGTTCATCCATCACCCAAACCCGCAGTAGCATTTTAAGCCATAAACTCCCCGGCACAGGGGGAAGTTCTGTGGTTTTGGGGGGGGTTCATTATTTTTTGAGATCAGTTCCTCTGTTCCTGGCTCCCTCAGCTGGAGGAGCAGGTTGGAAATGTCCTGGCACAGCTGTTTGTGTGAGGAGGAGGCCGTGAGTTTTCCAGAGCAGGATGGAGCTCCCGTGGGACCACAGCAGGGCAGGGCTGGGGGCACCTGGGGCCAGCAGTGGGGCCTTGGGCTCAGCAGTTTTCATTTTGCCACGTAGCAGTGCCAGTGCAGATGGACACCCCTCTCTAGCAGCTCAAACCCCCCAGTCCATCATGATTCCAGAGGGAATTAGCTTCATTCCTGGCGAGGGAGGACGTTTGCAGCCAGCACAGTGCTGTGGCTGGGGTGGTTTCCAGAGCCCGGACTCGGGGATCCCTCCTTCCAAACGGATCACTTGGGATCTGCTCTTGGGCTGCAGGAGTGTGGAACTGGCTCCTTGGAATCAAGGGAAGCTTCTGCAGGCCGCCTGTAAAATTTCCTTTGGGGCTGACTAAAATTTTCAAGGTATCTTAATTTTATTTTTTCTTTAAAAATGAGAATGAATAAACTGTGTAGAAAGTTCTGGCATCTTCAACGTCTTCTTCATCGATCATTCTTTTTCCCTTCAACGTAATTTATGGCTTAAAATGCTTTATGGAATCCGTTTGAGTATAAAACTTGGTCTCTCTTGAGCTCCGTTTGGTTAAGAAAGGTTTAAGTTTCTTCAGTGCCATCACAAGGTAAGTATGGTAAGGAAAATTCTTTTTAAGCAAGCAAAGAGCAATATAGCTTTATTTCAGTAATAAAACTGCCAGATTTGCTGCTTGTTTTGATAAACTGCACAGAAAAAAACGGAGCAAAATCGAAAAACTCCATTCTGCTTTTTTTTCTCTTTTTTTTTTTCCCCTTTTTTTTGAGCCACGTCTTAAGGACTGGTCTAGAAGCAAAGTGGTTTTGGTGTAGAGGTATTTTGATAAATCTCTTTGCAGAAAAAAATGCAGTTTCTTCTTTAATGCTTTCTTTTCTCTCTAATTTCCATGCTAAATGTGTGTAGGTTGCACAAGAGCAGGTTAGTCTGTAACTGTGCCTCTGACTTCAACGTCCAACTAAACTGTAAAACCAGATCAAGTAGACTCTCTGTTGTTAGCCTTGGGTTTTCTTGTGCTTTGTATTCCAATTGTTGCTGTACTTAACAGATGAGAGGTTTTAAATTTAGCAACTGATAGGCCACAGGCAGAGGAGGAGGATGGTTCATTTGGCTTAGAGAACGTGTGAGGCAAAATGATGCTGTAGACAAGTGTAAATAAAACCTGTGAGTCAACTGTGCTCGAGTGCTTTGTCTTGGGGACACTCCAGCTTCCCGGGCACCTGCACTGGCCCTGATTCCTTGTCACCTGCACTGGCCCCGATTCCTTGTCACCTGCACTGGCCCCGATTCCTTGTCACCTGCACAGACCCCGATTCCTTGTCACCTGCACTGGCCCCAATTCCTTGTCATCTGCACTGGCCCTGATCCTGCCTGTCAGCTCACCTGGCCCACGGAGAACACGTGTTCACACCGTTGCAGTCCTTTAATTCTTAAAAATAATTTTTAATTTCAACAGCAGATGAGCTTTTACAAAACTTCAAGGTGTTTTCAGAGAGTCATGGAATACCTTGGGTTGGCTGGGACCCCCAGGGATCATTGATCAGACACCCCAACATTCCCACCCTGGGCATCCCTGGGAGCGGGATCCAAACCCTCCTGGAGCTCTGGCAGCCTCGGGGCCGTGCCCATCCCTGGGGAGCCTGGGCAGTGCCCAGCACCCTCTGGGGGAAGAACCTTTCCCTAAATCCAACCAAACCCTGCCCTGACCCAGCCTGGGGCCGTTCCCTCTCCTCCTGTCCCTGTTCCCTGGGAGCAGAGCCCGACCCCCCCCCAGCTGTCCCCTCCTGGCAGGGACTTGTGCAGAGCCACCAGGTCCCCCCTGAGCCTCCTTTTCTCCAGGTGAGCCCCTTTCCAGCTCCCTCAGCCATTGCTGGGGCTCCGTACCCTGCCCAGCCCCGTTCCCTCCCAGCCCGGTTCCCTGCCCAGCCCCGTTCCCTGCCCAGCCCCGTTCGCTGCCCAGCCCGGTTCCCT
>WAAE01013008.1:22062-39680 GCA_013400495.1 Nicator chloris
GTCCAGAGGGAAGGAAGGGGAGCTTGATCCAAAGGGAAGGAACGGGGGCTTTATCCAAAGGGAAGGAAGGGGAGCTTGATCCAAAGGGAAGGAACGGGGGCTTTATCCAAAGGGAAGGAAGGGGAGCTTGATCCAAAGGGAAGGAACGGGGGCTTTATCCAAAGGGAAGGAAGGGGAGCTTGATCCAAAGGGAAGGAACGGGGGCTTTATCCAAAGGGAAGGAAGGGGAGCTTGATCCAAAGGGAAGGAACGGGAGCTTTGTCCAAATGGAAAGGAACGGGAGCTTCCCGTGTGTTTACAGGAGAGCAGCAGTGGGAGCTCTGCCCTCCAGCCACGGTTCTGTGAGGGGCTGCACTTTCCAAACCTGATCCAAGGAGCTGAAGTGTACCTGGGAGCTTTCACTCCCGTTTTCCTGGGATGGGAAGCTGTCTTAGTGCTGTGTTTCTTTCCTGATGCCTTTTCAGCCTGGTCTTTCTGTGTTGTCCCTCTGCCCGAGGTGTTTTGGGAGCTGCAGGGCACGGAAAATCCACCTGGAGATCATGGTTTGCCTGCAGCCCACTCGTGTGTGTCCCGAACCCGTGCAGTGGGTTCTCAGTGAGAATAAAATCTGGGAGTGACCCTGGCGTTGGCTGGCTTTTAGCAGGAGCTGCTGTGGGTGGGGCCAGAGCTGATTTTATCTGCCCGGTGATCCAGGGACCTGTGGGAGCTGCTCTGCTGGGAATTCCAGCCCAGGTATCCCCTGGGGAGCAGCTGCACCCCAAACCAGCCCAGGGATCCCCTGGGGAGCGCCTGCACACCAACCCCAAACCAGCCCAGGGATCCCCTGGGGAGCGCCTGCACACCAACCCCAAACCAGCCCAGGTATCTCCCTAGGGAGCACAGCACCTGCACCCCAACCCCAAAGCAGCCCAGGTATCTCCCTAGGGAGCACAGCACCTGCACCCCTAACCAGCCTGGGTATCCCCTGGGGAGCATCTGCACCCCAAAGCAGCCCAGGTATCCCCTGGGGAGCATCTGCACCCCAAACCAGCCCAGGTATCCCCTGGGGAGCATCTGCACCCCAAAGCAGCCCAGGTATCCCCTGGGGAGCACCTGCACCCCAACCCCAAACCAGCCCAGGTATCCCCTGGGGAGCACCTGCACCTGCACCCCAACCCCAAACCAGCCTGGGTATCCCCTGGGGAGCATCTGCACCCCAAAGCAGCCCAGGTATCCCCTGGGGAGCACCTGCACCTGCACCCCAACCCCAAACCAGCCCAGGTATCCCCTGGGGAGCACCTGCACCTGCACCCCAACCCCAAACCAGCCCAGGTATCCCTGGGGAGCATCTGCACCCCAAAGCAGCCCAGGTATCCCCTGGGGAGCACAGCACCTGCACCCCAAACCCAAAGCAGCCCAGGTATCCCCTGGGGAGCACAGCACCTGCACCCCAACCCCAAAGCAGCCCAGGCTCTGGGGTGTCCCAGCAAAGGTGAATCATCTGCAGCCCCCTGCCAAGGCTGTTCCCACTTTTTTTTTTTTTTTTTTTCCCATTATTTTCCTGGAGTTTTGTGCATTTTGGAATTTTAACAGGAACTTTTTGAGCTCCTCAGGCAGATTGACACAGGGGAGCAGCGCTGGGATGGGCAACCCCAAGCCAGCCCAGCAGAACTGGGAAATCCCTGCTTGCCACTGGGTCTGAACTGACACGGGAGTTCCAGGCAGGCCAATCCCAGAATCCCTGAGGCTGGAAAAGCCCTCCCAGACCACCGAGGCCAAGCTGTGGCTGATCCCCAGCTTGTCCCCAGCCCAGAGCACTGAGTGCCACATCCAGGCCTTCCTTGGACACCTCCAGTGGTGAGGACTCCGCGAAATCCCAAATTAAATTTCCCAGGTGATGGCAGGAACACCTTGGAGCCAGCCCCAGCCCCTGCTGAAGAGCTGGGTTTGAGTTTCCCTTTATCAGTTTGATCTCAGTTTAAAGAAAAAAAACACAAAAGGCGACAAAGAACCCGGGTTTGAAAACGAGCAGAACGCAGGAGAGCTGTGCAGGCAGAGGAACAGAGCTGGGACCACAAAAGGCAAATCTCTCTCATCTTCAGCAGCAGCAGGAAGAGCCTGAGCTGATAGGTTTGGTTGCCCAGCGACAGCAAAAAGCTCCCCAAAATTGTGCTGTCAGGACAAACAGCTCCTTCAAGATGCACCAATCTCTGCCCAGGGTTACAGGAGCCTTGGAGGGAGCTTAAATCCCCTCCAGTGCCACCCCTGCCATGGCAGGGACACCTCCCACTGTCCCAGGCTGCTCCCAGCCCCAATGTCCAGCCTGGCCTTGGGCACTGCCAGGGATCCAGGGCCAGCCACAGCTGCTCTGGGCACCCTGTGCCAGGCCTGCCCACCCTGCCAGGGAACAATTCCTGCCCCAAATCCCATCCAGCCCTGTGTTACAAAGAGTGTTTTCCAGGATCACACCCTGCTCCAGATCCTTCATGGAGTTTTCACCCCCCTCCAGTCACTTCCCTGGCTGCTGAGGCTCGGCTCATTTCCCAGACCTGCTGGCCAGGGCTGTGGGACTGGCCAGGAGTGCCCAGGCTGAGCCCTGCGGCTCCCCAGGGCTTCCTGAGGCTCCCACAGCTCCAGCAGGTTCCTGCTGGGCACCAGGAACTGCAGCTTTTCCCTGCACGACCTGGATTACAAATTAACTCTGCTGCTGCTGCTGCTGCTGCTGCTGCACGGCTCGGCTGGCCCGGGGCAGGAGGAAGCGTGGGCAGCACCTGGGCAGCACCTGGGCACAGCCTGGGCACCACCTGGGGAGGGTCTGTGCTGCTCCTGCTGCCTCAGCTCCATCCCAGCCTTGCATCCCAAGGACTTTCCCTGCTCCCTGTGGGCAGTTCTGCCCTTCCCAGCCCCGCTGCCATCCCCAGGGACCCCTGGCTGTCACCCTGGCTGTCACCCTGCTCTCTGCTGCTCCCACTGGGTGTCCTTAGCCAGCACCCCCACCTTCCCTGTGCCCCCGTGTGTCTCTAATTCCTGGGAAGCACAGGAGGGGTTTTCCATCCAGCTGCTGCTGGGGCTTTGGGAAGGGACCTCGGGGTTACCCCAGCACGGTGAAGAGAAGGAGCCCGAGCACCGGGGAGGCCCCAGGGGCTCAGCCCCCCACCCCAGCACCCTGCCTGTTGTGCTGCTGCCTTTCCCCAGCATTCCCGGGGAAAGCAGGGAGCAGCAGGAATGCCCCGGGCACCCCTCGGCAGCACTCTGGGCTGGCCCCAGCGCGGGGCAGTCCCTGCCTCCCTCCAGCTCTGCCTTCCCGCGGAGCAGTTTGGATTTTTCAGGGATGAAGTCAAAAGGAGGATTAATCCTGGGCTTGTCAGCAAGACAGAGCAGCCCCAGCAGTGACGGGGCTGCAGCAGCTGAGCCCCCCCTGCGCTGCAGGGCACCACATGAAAGAGCTGCTCTGAATATGAAATATGTCAAATATGCCAAATGCGTTTTGTAAAAGACAATGTATTTATGTTTGGGGCTGCTTTGTTTGAAGAATCCATCGTGGCCAGGGAGAGAAGCCCCAGTTATTTTGACTTTCTGTAAACACAGTGGTTGGACAGACCTTGCCCCCCCTCCCCACACAGCCTGTTTGCTCCGAGGAGCCACAGTTCTGCCATGCATCCATCAGGACAAATAAATCCAGCATTTCCAGCTGCTCTGGGGCTGGCAGATGAAAGGAAGTGTTCATCCCCACTTGGAGTGGCTTCTCAGCCGAGGCTGTCACTCCCGGCAGCTGGAGGTTTATGAGACAGGTTGGAGTCGGGCAGATGTGTTTGTAGTTCCCTGGCTCTGAACGTGAACAGGCCTCAAGGAGCAGAGACAAAAACAGCCCTGGAAACCCTCTGCCCACATTTGGGCACGGCTTTGTCCCGTCCTGGCCTCGGGGAGGTCAGAGCCTGGCAGTGCCACCGCAGGGCCGTGCCCAGCCCCACCCCGAGGGAGCTGCGCGTCACACCAGGGGCCAGGGCTGAGTCCTGTGCAATGCCCACCCCAGAGAGGGTTCTCTGAGCCAGGACTGAGCCAGGGGGCTGCAGCTGCAGGGCTTTGGGCTGCAAGGGCCCTGGCACAGAGCCCAACCAGCCCAGGGCAGCACCCCGGGAGGGGAATGCTCCAAACCCGCCTGGATCCCTCCCCAGTACAGGCCCTGGGGCCTCTGTTCTGTTCCCTGGCACTGAGAGGGATCTGCCACCTGTAAATGCCACAACTTTAAACATTCAGACCCAAAGGAATGGTCTGGGGATAAGGTGGGGATGGGCCAAAGCTTGGGTTCAGTGATCCTGGGGGTCTTTTCCAACTGAAATAACTCTGTGATTCTGTGGAACACAGAAATTCCTGCCCAGTATCCCGTCCATCCCTGTGTTACAAAGAGTGTTTTCCAGGATCACAGCCTGCTCTGAAATGTGAAATCTGCTGTGGCACACAGCTGTCCAAGGGCAGGGCAAGGCCAGCTCTTTGCAGGACACGTCCTTTGGCTGGGAGAAAACCAGCAGGGCTCAGTGCCTCAGAGCACAACCAGCCCCTGCTGGTTCCACTTCTAGGGGTGTTTACACTGGGACAGCCAAGAACTCCCTGTCCTTGTGTCCCCTGCCGCTGGTGACAAGCAAGGACACGCTCGGTGCCCACAGCAGGACGTGGTGGTGGCAGTGGCAGCTGCCAGGGCTGCCCAGCCCCAGGATGGGAGGGACAGGTTCCCTCCAGGGACACCCAGGTGCCACCTGTGCAGGGCTCCTGCTGGAGGTGCCTCTGTCCCACCCCTCTGGTGGGGACGTCACCCCCAGAGTGACCATGGCATGTCCCACTCCATGTTCAGGGTACAAAGGCATCGCCAGGACAGCCTGACAGCAACCTCCGGAAACAACCAAGAGTCAAACCCAGCAACCTCCAGAAACAACCAAGAGTCAAACCCAGATAATACCACGGTTAAAATTGGGATTTTCTCTAAATATATAATGGGGGGAAAAAAAAACCAAGCCCAGAGGATAAAGATCCACCCAAACCCGAATTTCTTCAGGTCAGCTTAACTCACATCCTTCACAGCAGATGAATCAGTGCCGAGGCTCAGGCACAGCCCAGAATCCAGGGAAGCACATCCTGGCTGATGGAAATGCCCTGCAAGCCCCTAGGGAGGGCTCGCTCACACCAGTCAGGAGCCAAAGCTCTGCCAGGCTGCGAGGGGACAGGATTTAACCGCGGGGCAAAGCTGAATTCCCCTCTGAAAGTGGCCGCTCCCGGGGCTGCTCGGGAATCCCACCCCGGAGCTCGGGATAAAGGCAGCACCGAGGGCGTGGGGACAGCCCGGCCCGGCAGAGCCAGCCCAGGGCTGAGCCCGGCCCAGGCCGGGTTTAGCAGGCTCGGACAGCCTGGATCAGGTGCTCAGACACCCCGCGGCTCCCATCAGTTCATCAACGGTAATTGGAGGAAAAGCCGAGCCAGACCCTGGGGCCCAGCCCCGATGTCGCCGTTTGTCCCCATTCCCTGCTGGCATCACCAGCACAGCCCCATCCCCGGCGGGTTTGGCCCCATCCCCTGAGCGGGTTTGTCCCCCTCCCCGGGGGAGTTTGTCCCCGTCCCCGGGGGGGTTTGTCCCCATCCCCGGCGGGGTTGTCCCCATCCCCGGGCGAGTTTGTCCCCATCCCCGGCGGGGTTGTCCCCATCCCCGGGCGAGTTTGTCCCCATCCCCGGCGGGGTTGTCCCCATCCCCGGGCGAGTTTGTCCCCATCCCCGGCGGGGTTGTCCCCATCCCCGGGCGAGTTTGTCCCCATCCCCGGCGGGGTTGTCCCCATCCCCGGGCGAGTTTGTCCCCATCCCCGGCGGGGTTGTCCCCATCCCCGGGCGAGTTTGTCCCCATCCCCGGCGGGGTTGTCCCCATCCCCGGGCGAGTTTGTCCCCATCCCCGGCGGGGTTGTCCCCATCCCCGGGCGAGTTTGTCCCCATCCCCGGCGGGGTTGTCCCCATCCCCGGGCGAGTTTGTCCCCATCCCCGGCGGGGTTGTCCCCATCCCCGGGCGAGTTTGTCCCCATCCCCGGCGGGGTTGTCCCCATCCCCGGGCGAGTTTGTCCCCATCCCCGGGCGGGTTTGTCCTCGTCCCCAGGCGGGTTTGTCCCCAGCCCCGGCCCGGCCGTGTTGACACAGCGCAGCGTTCCCGGCGCTGGGAAAGGAGCGATCGGAGCGCTCCGTCAACAACCGCCGCGGTTTCCCGACAATGGCAGAGTTAATCATTCAGCGGCACTGCGGGCACATTCACACCGAGCACCTCCCGCAAAGGACACCGCTGTCCCCGTGTCCCCGTGTCCCTACTGTCCCCGGTCTCCCCAATGTCCCTGGTGTCCCCACTGACCCCCGTGTTATGGTGACGGTGTCACTGCACCCACGGTGATGGTGTCACTGCACCCACGGTGTCACTGCCCTGCCTGGAGTGTCCCACGTGTCCCCAGGGCCTGCTGGGCACTGGCACAGCTCAGAGCGGGTGCAGGTGAGCTCAGAGATCTCTGCAGTGCCCTGGGAAATGCAGTCCATGACCGACAGGAGTTTCCCAGTGGCACTGCCCAGTGCTGGGGGGAAGGTCCCCCGCGGGAAGGGTCGGTGTCCCCACGTGTCCCCTCGTGTCCCCTCTGCTCTGTGCTGGCCCCCGCAGGCACCAGGCTCACCCCAGCCAGGTGCCCCTGGCCAGGAGGGCATTTCAATTCCGGTTTCCCACTCGACCCAAAGGTCCCCATGTCCCCAGGACATCCGTTATCCTTGGCTTAAGGCACCTTGGAGTGCAAATCTGGGATTGAATCACTCAGTGCTGCTGGCTGATCTCAGGCTGTGACTCCATGACCTTCTCCAGTCCTACCTAGAAACACCAGAGACCAAATTCCCCTCATTTTTACACAATTTTAATTAGCATCTTAAAATAAATAACATCACCCTGTCACGTGCCTTCAACTGCATTTACAATGCCCTTTTCCCATCCCCAAGCTCTCAACCCGGGATCCCCAGGGAGTGTGCCAGGGGTGTCCAGGTGGGCCCTGCACATCCTGGAGAGTTCCCTGCACCCAGACCTCCCTCCTGCCCGTGGATGTGACTGTCACAGCCAGGGCTGCTCCTCAGTGCTGGGAGTTCAGAGCTCTGGTGGGTTTGAAGGAAATACACAGCAGCAGCTACACAGCCTCTGGAAAACCAAGTGCTCCCTCCTGACAAAACAAGGATTTAGCAATGCCTGGCACCCCGATGGCCTTTTCCTTCCCAAAACAACCGGGGCGAGCAACACCCCGAAAATGAAAGCTGCCATCCCACATCAGAGGGGTTTGTGCAAGCGTGACCCCGGATTTCACGGTGGCAGCAGGCACGGGGTGCCCACGGGACATTCCCAATCTGCTTCCCAGCACTGCCCCTCTGGAGGCTCAGCCTGGATTCACACCAGGCATGACCTTTCCCAGAATGGGAGCTGCCACCGTTGGGAAAGGGTGGCGAGAGTGCAAGGGCTGCTGCTCCAAGGGCTGCTGGTCCAGGGCTGACATTCCAAGGGTTGGTGGTGTTCCAAGGAATGGCATTCCAAGGGTTGGTGGTGTTCCAGGGGCTGGCTTTCCAAGGTTTGGGGTTCCAAGGGTTGGCGTTCCAAGGCCTGGCACTCGAAGTGTTGGTGTTCCAAGGATTGGGGTTCCAGGGTCTGGCATTCCAAGGGCTGGCATTCCAGGGACTGGCATTCCAGGGGCTGGCATTCCAGGGGCTGGCATTCCCAGGGCTGCTGTTCCAGGGGCTGCTGTGCCATGGCCAGCACCGAGGCTGGCCCTGGGGGCTGTCACTGTCACTGCCCTGCTGTAGCACAGCCCAGCTTTATTCCCAAAGCCCCTGGGTTTATCCATGCCGAGGCTGGAGCTGGTTGTCACCACCCAAAACCAGCCCGCCGGGGACACTTGTGCTGCAGTGCCACGTGTGGCCTTCCCGCCTGTTTTCCTCCCTTTTTGTGTCCAACCCCACAGAGCTGCAGTCAGCAGATCCATCCCGGGGCCGCCCGGGATGTCCCCGAGGTGTCCCCACCCCTGCTTTGGGGCGAGCTCCGTGTGTGCTGCTGCTCACTGCTGCTCCCAGCAGGATTCACCCGCTGCAGGTGACACCTGCCAGGGGATGTGGGCACCTCAGCCCTGCTGGGCACTGCCGGGCTCACACAACAGAGACGGGGTCACCGAGAGATGTTTAAAGCAAGATTTACTGCCTCAGGCTCATGAAGGGTGAGGACATCTCCACCACATGAGTGAGAGGTCAGGTGTCTGTGGTCGGCGGTCACAAGACCACGGCTTACAAGGCGTCCTGAAGGTTTATCAGCCAACAAACTACTGCCACACAGATTGTTTCTACTTTCACACCAATCCCGAATTAATTTGTCTTACACGTTCTTGCTGCAGCGCAGACTTTCTTAACCAATCATATAATGACACACAAACCACTTGCTACACCTTAAAACTTTTACTATTTCTGTAACTACTTCTATATCCAAACCTTGACACTTTCCACTGCCTAGCTTAATATGTTTCTATCTAAACTACAAACCCACGTTCCTGCTTGTGGTCCCTGAAGCAGGAAGCCTTTTCCAAGGTCTCAAGTCGAGCCCTGTATTCATTTTTGTGCACAAGGTTTAGAGCATTTTCTGTGCCTGGATTTCCCACGGGGCACAGCACAGCTGCAGGGGCGACCCCGCGGAGCTTCCCTTGGCGTTTGCGGGGCACAGCTGGTTTGGAACCGCAGCTGTTTGTGGCTGATCCTCCCGCCTCAGGACACGGCGTTATCCTGGCAGAGGGAGCCCTGCTGAAATCCGGGAGAGGTTTCCCAAGATCCTGGCAGGCTCCGGCAGGGCCGGGTTGTGCAATGACGGGGACACGGCTCGTTGTGGCTGTGTCACAGCGAGGGCACAGCTCGCTGCTCCTGCCACCCCCGGGGCTCTGCGAGGTGTCCCGGCGCAGGGAGCCAGGTGGGCTCCGCAGTCCCGCCCAGCCCAGCCCACTCCGGGAGTCCGGGTTTATAAATCCCTGAAGGTCTCATTAATTCCCCCTCTCCTGGCAGCCCCTGCGGTCGCACCTGGGTCAAGTGAGGGTGCTGAGAGCCGCGGGTGGGGCTGAGCTGAGCTCCCCAGGGTGCCCAGGGACCCGCGGGGCCACCCCTGAGCAGCACCCCGAGCCCACGGGCACTCCCCAGGGGGACATCCCCCCTTCCATGTCCTGTGCCCCCTGCAGCTGTGGGAGCCAGCATCGTGCTCGCAGGGTCTGAGGCATTCTTCCCTTTCGGCGATGGATTTTGGTGTTCAGAGGGACCAGCCCAGCCTGTTCCCGGCCCAGTGCAGAGTTCGATTCTTGCAGGGCTCCCAGTGAAGTGTGTCCATCCCGCCCCAGCTTCCCGGGGGACAGGGCCAGCCCCGGCTGTGTGCCGCTGGAATCCTGCACAACATGGGCGGCTGGGCAGGGACAGAGCCCTGGGCAGAGACAGAGGTTTGGGTAGGGGCAGAGCTTTGGGCAGGGGCAGAGCTTTGGGCAGGGGCAGAGCTCTGGGCAGGGACAGAGCTCTGGGCAGGGACAGAGGTTTGGGCAGGGACAGAGGTTTGGGCAGGGGCAGAGCTTTGGGCAGGGACAGAGCTCCGGGCAGGGGCAGAGCTCTGGGCAGGGACAGAGCTTTGGGCATGAGCAGAGCTTTGGGCAGGGACAGAGCTCTGGGCATGAGCAGAGCTTTGGGCAGGGACAGAGCTCCGGGCAGGGACAGAGCTTTGGGTAGGGACAGAGCTTTGGGCAGGGGCAGAGCTCTGGGCAGAGACAGAGCTCTGGGCAGAGACAGAGCTCCGGGCAGGGACAGAGCCCCGGCCGGGCTTCCAAAGGCATTTCCCTGCCCGTGCAGGGTCCCGCCTGCGGGGATGGAGCGGCTGCGCGGCCAGGGGCAACATCCCACCCGCAGCATCCAGGGATGAGTGGGATGGCAGCGCTGCGGGGGCAGCAGAACAAACCAGAGAGACACAAACCCCAGCGGAGGGTTCCCCTCTGACAGGGAATGCCGAGGAATGCCGATGGCCACAACCCCGGAGCAGGAGCTGCTGCCAAGCTCTCCCAGGGGAGGAGGCCGGGCTGAGCCCCAGGGAAGGGAGCCTCGCTCAGGGACACCCAGACCAGCACTGGGAACACTGGGAACAGCAGGGATGGGGACAAGCAGGGCTTGGCCCCCTCTGTGGCCACCCCATCCCTCGGCCTGGGCTCCTGGAGAGCCCCTCACTCACACCAGAGCCACAGGGGAGCAGCTGGGGGGGCCCCTGGATCCCTGGCAGTGCCCAGGCTGGACACTGGGGCTGGGAGCAGCCTGGGACAGTGGGAGGTGTCCCTGCCATGGCAGGGGTGGCACTGGGTGGGATTAAAGCTCCCTCCCAACCCAAACCAGTCTGGGATTCCGTGATCTTCCACCTTTTGCTTTCACTGCTCATTCCCAGGGTTTCCACACCCCCCCTCCCCACGGATGGAGTCCTGTGGGTGGGCTCAGGCTGCCTGGAGGGCCCTGCTGGCTCTGGGGTTGGGGTCTGTGATGGATTTTGAGGGCTGGGGATCCCCAGGGTCTCTGGGATCACTGTGGCCAGAGCAGGGGAGGGGACAAGGCTGGGCCCCCTTGCGTGGCCTCCCCTGGTGCTGACCCCACAGAGCTCTGGGGACACCCCAGAAAGGGCAGTGGGGATGGGCTGGGGGGGTGGCTGGGTACAACCCCTGCCTGCCCCTGTCACATTCTAGGGCACGACTTCAGCAGCAATTCCCACGTTCTGCTGTGACTCCAGGGCCGTTCCCCACACGCTGGGTGTCCTGGAAGCTGCTCCTGGCAGGGACAGGGGGACAGCAGAGCCTCAGGCTGCACCTTGCGTTTCCCAGCAGGACCACGGAGCACTGTAAATTAAGCACAAGAGCCACAATTTATTCCTTTTTTGGGAAGCTTTTTTGTCTCCTCCAAAACATCCCCGCTGCAAATCCTCCCCCTGCGAAGGCAGAGGGGAACCCAGCCCACGAGGGCTGAGCCCGAGGCTGCAGAGATTTTATTTCTGCTTTGCTCACTCTTTATGAGTTTTTTTTTTAAATTAGGTTTCCTAATGTTACTTAATAGCCAAGTAGGTTTAACTTCCCTGAGTTCCCAGTGAGGCTCCCCAAGGCAGAGCAGCCCAGTGGTTCCCAGCTGGATCCACAGCCACAAAACTCCCTTCTCTGCCACGTTCTGTGAATATGAAAAAACCTCTGCAAAAGGATGGGTTTGTCCCAATCTCACCTGTTTTTTTCCGTTTCCCCCTCAGTCCCAGGTGTCTGCTGAGAGCTGGGTGAGCTCGTTCCCTGTTCCACTGCTGGGAGCTGCAGCCATTCCCTGGGAACAGCAGCAGAATTCCATCCCTTCCACAGCACCCCAGGCACCCAAAGGTGCCCAGGAAGCAGAACAGCTCCAGGGGCTCGATGTTAGGGCAGCACCCGGGAAGAGCCTGGCCTGGCCGAGGCTCAGAGGCACCAAATCAGGGCTGGCTCCTCGTGTCAGCACCTCAGGAGGCTGCAGGGCTCAGCTGAGGGGAGGAAGGATGAGCACAGCCTGAAAAAGGAGGGGAAAAAACCTTTTAAAAATAAACCTAAAATATAAAAAGGCAGAAAATCCACTTCTGTCACAGAGTTGTCCAGCTTCCAAGCCTACATCCAGCTCCAGGTTCTGGTTTCCATCCACCCAGTCGTGGGAAAAGGGAAACGCTGGGCCCTGGAGGGACAGTATCCAGGGAAGCCAAGGGTGACCCAGACACTCCATGGCAGAGAGTGAATTGTGGTGATGTCACGATGATGTCACAGTGATGTCACAGTGATGGCACGGCAAAGGCCACCACAGCCTTTCCCTTCAGCACCTGGCCACGTGGAATGCAGGTGCCCCTCCTGCCCCTCTTCCCAACACCCTGTGGGGTTTGGATTCCTTGCTGGCTGTGGTTTCCAGTTGGGTTTGGTAGCAATGTTGGGTTTGGTTTCCATGTTGGATTTGGTTTCCAGTTGGGTGCAGTTTCCATTTGGGTTTCATTTCCAGTTGGGTTTGGTTTGGGTTTGGTTTTCAGTTGGGTTTGGTGTCCATGCTGGGTTTGGTTTGGGTTTTATTTCCAGCTGAGTTTCGTTTCCAGTTGGGTTTGGTTTCCATGCTGGGTTTGGCTTGGGTTTGGTTTCCATGCTGGGTTTGGTTTCCATTTGAGTCTGGTTTTGTATTGGGTCTGGTTTCCATTTGGGTTTGGTTTGGGTTTGGTTTCCATGCTGGGTTTGGTTTCCAGCTGGGTTTGGTTTCTAGTTGGGTTTGGTTTGGGTTTGGTTTCCATTTGGGTTTGGTTTGGGTTTTATTTCCAGCTGGGTTTGGTTTCCAGTTGGGTTTGGTTTGGGTTTTATTTCCATTTGGGTTTGGTTTGGGTTTGGTTTCCATGCTGGGTTTGGTTTCCATGCTGGGTTTGGTTTCCATGCGGGTTTTGGTGGGTTTCGTTTCCATTTGGGTTTGGTTTGGGTTTGGTTTCCATGCTGGGTTTGGTTTCCATGCTGGGTTTGGTTTCCAGTTGGGTTTGGTTTCCATGCTGGGTTTGGTTTCCAGCTGGGTTTGGTTTGGGTTTGGTTTCCAGCTGGGTTTAGTTTCCATTTGGGTTTGGTTTGGGTTTGGTTTCCAGCTGGGTTTGGTTTCCAGCTGGGTTTGGTTTCCATACTGGATCCGAGCATCCCCTGGATTTTGTGGGGCACGACCCAACCGATGACATTTTATGTCTGTGCCTTGTTTTCCTGATCCTTCACAGAGATTTCCTCCAAGGATTTCTGGACGGGGGCTTTGGGAGAAGCTGCTTTGGGAAAAGCTGCTGGAGCCCGTCGCGGGCAGCGCTCGGAGCTCCCGCCCGGAGCTGCACTCGCCCCGTGCTGGGATGGGCACTGCCACCCTGCCCTGCTGCTCCCGGCCCCGCAGGCTCTGGGAGACAGGGCAGGTGGCCCCTGCAGGGGAAAGGGGCTGGAATGTTTCCCATTTCCCAACAGGAAGGGCAATTCAGGGAAATTCAGCCCCTGCTCCGCTGGATTATTCCATTGGCGGGTTTCTGCAGCCTGGGAGAACACAAGTAGCACATTTACCCCTATAAAGACATTAATAATTCCACAGGCTGGAGTCTGAAAGGTGTTTCTTTTATTCTAAGTGTTTGCAGAGTGAAATTAAACTGCTGTAAGCACCGAAGAAAGGTAATTTATTTTTGTTTCCATTTTTCCCTTTCAACGGTGGCATTAAATATTAACAGCAGCAGGTTTTACCAAGCACATCGATTCATTTCCTGCGGGGGCACAACCAAACGGCCTCCACAGGAGCTCCGGTGGCCTCAAGGAAACCCTGCATTAATCAGGGCAGGGCAGCAGACCCTGAGCAGTGACCCCGGGTGGGAAGAACCCCCCGGGATTTCCTCGGAGCTGCTCTCCTGCCTCCTCCCCTCCTCATTCCTCGGCTGCCTCCTGCCTCTCCCGAGGGCTGAGCTGCTGCTCCCTGGGGTCTGGGTGCCCCTCTGGACACGAGGGGGACATGAGCCAGGGTCAGCCCCCTGTTGAGAAGGATCAGAGTTTGATAGGAAAAGCTTTGACAGATATAGAAGCAAGTTTTGATAGATAGAACAGAGGAAGACGTTGCTGAGGGCAGAGGTTGAACTCAGCTCTTTAGTGGATAACTGAAAAGATAAAGCTGAAAAATAAGGTAGATCGTTGAGACAAGAGGCTGCCAGACTACAGACAACAAATCTGGTTTTTACCAAGGAAATGAGCCTCAGGAATAACCTAGGCAAACATCAGACATCTCTTTTATCGAGTTTAAGGATCTTCCACAGCAGGAGAACAGAAGAAACAACTTCAGGTTTAAACTGTAACCTGCTGACTCTTGTGATTGGAGAGTTACTGACATCATATCGAAATTTGGAGACTGTGATGGCCACGTGCTGACAGGGAAGGTTTCCTGGTTTGTACTCAGTGGTTGGTCTGGGTTAGGATGTTCAGTAAAGAAGAGGACAGGATGCTTTGGGACCAAACCCCAGGGGTCTCCAGGCAGGCCTTTGAGCTGCTGCTGACAGCTCTTAGGTTTTGGCTCTGCACCCACGACCCCAGAGCAACAAAGAGACATTCCATCAGAGCTGCCTGGAGCCCAATCTCTCTCATTTTGACATTCTCTCATTTTGACATTCTCTCATTTGGGACTGAGCCCACAGAGAGCCCGAGGCCTCAGGGGCTGGGCTGGCTGAGCCCCCCTGTGCCAGGGCAGAGCTCCTGAGCTCAGCCCAGCCAGAACCCAAAACTGCCCCTGCTCCTGCCCCGGCTTCACAGTTGGGCAGGAACAGGAAGGGGAACCCTGGAGCCTCAGCCCCAGTGTCCCTCTGGGTGGCTTTGTGTCCCCTCAGCAGGAATTCTGCTCCGAAGGGGCAAATTCTCTTCCCAAAGGACAGCACAGCCCCCAGTGGGGGTGCAGGTGGGGAACAGGAGAGAAATCGTCATCGGTTTTTAGAGCAAGCCACAAGAAAGGAAGAACCTGCAAATTCTCAGATTTAATAAGGTTGGAAAAGCTCTGCAAGAGCATCAAATCCAAGCTCTGACCCACCCCCACCTTGTCACCAGCCCCAAGCACTGAGTGCCACATCCCCATCACCTACACTTTATTTGTAACCACATCTGTTCATTTCCACACCCCCAGTGAACACTGAAGATGGGGCTTGAGGATCCCTGTGGATCCTTTCCAGCTCGGGATGTTCTGTGATTCCCCTTGGCTCCAGCTGTGCTGTTTTCTTCCAGGCTGGATTGTTAAACTGAAGCATGAACAGGAGCATCAACAAAACAAAACAAAACAAAACCCAAAAAAACCCCCCCAAACAAACAAACAAAAAAAACCAAACCAAAAAAACCAACCAAAAAAAAAACCCAAAGAAAAAAAAAAGAAACCAACCCCCTCCCAACCCCCTCCCAGAAAAAAGAAAAGAAAACAAACCAAACCAAACCAACCCCAGAGTTCCATCTGTCAAACTGTTTTCCAGCCTTCTGCAGGGCTGTAGAATCACAGAGCAGTTTGGTTTGGAAGGGACCTTTGGGCTTCCTCTAATCCACACCCCAAAATAGATCAAAGCGGGCTGGAGGCTGGTTTTGCTTTCCCAGCAGAGATGCACGTGGCTTGTCTGTCATGAACTGATTCCTTAAACTGCTGCTTTTCTTGCCACAAGGCCTGACTCAGAGTGCCCCTGCACAGCACGCCGTCCCTCCTCGGAAACCGCCACAGTTCTTTGAGGAAAACCAACGCTCAAACCACTTCCTTCCCTGTGAAGTGAAAGCTCCTGGAACACGAGCACTTGTGGTGCTTGGGGAGTGTTCGTGTTTGTGCCCCTGCTGCTGCCCCTGCTGTCCCTGCCCCTGCTCCTGCCGCTCCTGCTCCTGTCCCTGCCCCTGCTGCTGCTCCTGCTGTCCCTGCTTCTGCTCCTGCTCCTGTCCCTGCTCCTGCTCTCCCTGCTTCTGCTGCTCCTGTCCCTGCTCCTGTTCCTGCTGCTCCTGCTGTCCCTGCTCCTGCTCCTGCTGCTCTTGTCCCTGCTGCTCCTGCTCCTGTCCCTGCCCCTGCTCCTGCTCCTATCCCTGCTCCTGCTGTCCCTGCTGCTGCTCCTGCTGCTCCTGTCCCTGCTCCTGTTCCTGCTGCTCCTGCTCTTGCTGTCCCTGCTCCTGTTCCTGCTGCGCCTGCCGCTCCTGTTCCTGCTGCTCCTGCCGCTCCTGCTCCTGCCCCTGCCCCTGCTCCTGCTCCTGTCCCTGCCCCTGCCCCTGCTCCTGTCCCTGCTTCTGTCCCTGCTGCTGCTCCTGCCTCTGTTCCTGCTGCTCCTGTTCCTTCTCCTGTTCCTGCTCCTGTCCCTGGTGCTACTCCTGCTGTCCCTGCTTCTGCTTCTGTTCCTGTTGCTCCTGCCGCTCCTGCTCCTGTCCCTGCCTCTGTTCCTGCTGCTCCTGCTGCTCCTGCTGCTGTCCCTGCTCCTGTTCCTTCTCCTGCCCCTAACCCTGGCTGCAAACTCCAGATTTGAAATGCTGAAGCCCCTGAAAGCAGCTGCTCAGGGCTGCTGTGGATGTGTCAGCCCGACCCCCACCCACCCTGCAGCTCCCCCAGCTGTGGGTGGGATGTGGATGTCACATCCTGACCCCCACCCACCCTGCAGCTCCCCCAGCTGTGGGGGACAAACCAATCTTGGATGGAGCCTGTCCCGTCCCGTCCCAGCTCCCGGCGAGGGGTCCAGCCGGGGTTCTGCATTTCTGTCTCTGCACAGCAGCACTGGAACCCGGGGGCAGCAGGAGCAGGCCTTGCTCCCCACATCCTGCCCTTGCTGCCATTTCTTTATTTCCATCTGTTTATTTATCGATCCTTTGGCACCAGCCGTTGCCGTGGCACCCAGCGTGGTGCCAGTGCTGTCCCAAGATACCAGTGATGGCAGAGCAGCTCAGCCTTTTCCACCGGGATAATCCCATCCAGTTTCTCCCCCAGCTTCTCCCCACGGGACACTCGTTGCTTTCTGCTCAGGATTTGCCTTTCTGAGCTCCCTCATTCCTGTTTTCCCCGGTCCCTGGGCAGGGGAGGGGCTGTGCCATGGTCCCAACGTCTGTGTGGCAGCACCCAGAGCCAGGAGCTGCCTTCAGGAGCCCGGGGAGGGAATTTGGGACTGGGGGAAGGCAACGGGGGTGGGAGGGGGGCTGGAGCAGCAAAGCTGGCAAAGGCTTTTGGTAATTTTCAAAAAGAGGGAATTTCCCAGAAACACGAAATCCCAGACTGGTTTGTGTCAGGAGGGGTCTCCAAATCATCCCATCCCATGGCAGGGACACCTCCCACTGTCCCAGGCTGCTCCAAACCCCTGGGACACCTCCGGGGCTGCAGGGACAGCCCGGGAGCACCTGCAGAGTGCTGGGAGCAGGGGGCAAAGGGCAGGAGGGGAATTTGGGAGCTGGGTCTGCACACGGATCCATTCGGGAGCCCCTCAGCACACAGGCAGTGCTTGGAGCTGGTCCAGGCTGAGCTCAGAGCCCAGCCCAGCCCTGCCAGGCCCTGCAGAGCCCCAGGGCAGCCTCAGAGCTCCCAGCCTGGCAGCTGCAGCTCTGCCTTTTCCTGCTCAAAGACTTCAGACGGAGCTCAGCTGGGTCTGCTCAGCGAGAGGCTGGCTGGAGATGTGATATTTTAACAGAGAGCTGAACAAACCCATGAATCAATAAATCCCTGGCAACAGGTGCAGCCCTTTCCCAAATTATTTTAGCATTACAGAACTGTGGAATCCTAGAGTGGGCTGGGAGGGACCCCAAAGCCCATCCAGTGCCACCCCTGCCATGGCAGGGACACCTCCCACTGTCACAGGCTGCTCCAGCCCCAATGTCCAGCCTGGCCTTGGGCACTGCCAGGGATCCAGGGGCAGCCACAGCTGCTCTGGGCACCCTGTGCCAGGGCCTGCTTTACTCCACTTCACCCCTGGCCCTGTCCCTGTGTCACAGGTGTGACCCTGGCACTGTCCCCATGTCACAGGTGTGACCCTGGTCCCTGTGTCACAGGTGTGCCCCGGGCCCTGTCCCCAGGTCACAGGTGGGACCCTGTCCACA
>WAAE01013008.1:39905-50768 GCA_013400495.1 Nicator chloris
TCCCTGTGTCACAGGTGTGACCCTGTCCCCGTGTCACAGGTGTGACCCTGGCACTGTTCCCATGTCACAGGTGTGACCCTGTCCCCGTGTCACAGGTGTGACCCTGGCCCTGTCCCCTTGGGCTGCCAAAGGCCAATTTCAGTGTGAGGTGACGTCCCGAGGTCCCTCAGCCACAGGAATGTGCTGAGTGGGCAGATGTCCCTCCTGCCCCGGCCTGTGAGCCTGAAACACCAGCAAAAACCTCACAGTGAGGTTGGTCCCCATCAACAACGTCCCCAAGAACGTCCCCTGCACCTCTCCACCTCAGCCCTCTGGGAAATGGCCTGGGTGAAACCCAGCAACCCGAGCCAGCCCCTGGGGTTCATTCCTTCTGGCCACCCTGAAAGGTGGGTGCCTCTGATGCTGCAGGATGCAGGAGGTGACAGAGGCATGGAGTGGTTTCAAAGCTCTTCCAGAGCTGGGTTCTGGGGAGATTCAACGGGGGATGCAGCACCACGAGATTGTTTTTGTCCCTGAAAACCAACAACAGTGTTTGGTTCAGCAGGGTCTGTGTACAGCACTGGGGATGGAAAGCAGCAGAGGAAGCTGTTTAAAATAAATAAATATGAAGAAAACACTTTTTTTTCCCCCTGCTAGGGAGCCAGGGTTTGTTCTCCTGGATATGCTGCCAAGATACACAAAATGTGACAGCCCCGGGGTGCAGGAGCCCCAGCACCCTGAGCTCGGGGTGGCCTCGGGGTCACAGAGCAGGGGACACTCCTGGGCTGCTGGGGGTGCCCTGGGGGCAGACCTGTCAGACCTGGGGGCTCTTGTCGGCACGTTGGGGACTCGGGTGCCAGGAGGAAGGGGAAGGCAGAGGAAGCCCTGGGGTGCCAGGGGGTGCCAGAGCTGTGTGTCCCTGTGCAGAGGAGACTGTCCTGCCACTGCTGCTGTCCCTGTCCCTGCTCTTGTCCCTGCCCCTGCTCCTGTTCCTGCTCCTGCCCCTGCCCCTGCTCCTGCTCCTGCTCCTGCCCCTCCCCCCGCTCCTGTCCCTGCCCCTGTCCCTGCCCCTGCTCTTTCTCCTGCTGCTGCTGCTGCCACTGCCAGCTGGGCACAGCCCTGGGAGGAGCAGGAACCGAGTCTGGGGGGCTCTGAGGTCCCGGTGGCCCCAGTGGGACACCAGGAGAGCCGAGGTCCCCAGGATTGTCTGTCCCCACCGGGCAGCACCAGCCCAAGGCAGCCCCGAGGAGCCAGGAGGGGAAATTCCCCAATTCCTGGCACGTCCTTGTGCCCTGAGCCTCTGGTGGATTCCACAAACCCAGCCCAGCTCCAGCAGGGAGAGCTCAGCCAGGAGCTGAAGGTCCCCAAGGCAGGGACAGTGCAGTGGCACACAAACCCTCCTGGCTCCTCTCAGTTTATTTCTGTTATTCTGTTCATTTGGCAGCTCCTGTTCTGGAGCCTGTGTGCCAGTTTTCCTCTGCAGGGCACAGATTTTCCAGCAGATTTTCCATTCCCAGCTCTTTCCTGGGGGTTCAGCACACGAGACCCAAGAGGTTAGAGCTGAATGTGTGGGAAGAAAATGCAACGTTCTCCCACACAGCTGCTTTGAACAAGAGGCTTTGCAGAACCACTGGACCGGGGAATGAGGTTGGGAAAGGTTGGGAAAGGTTGGGAAAGACCCCCAAGATGCTCGAGTGCAGCCTTGGAGGGAAAGGGGATGTGTTTTCTGAGCTTGGTGACATGGAGCAGTGAGAAACTGTGGCTGGGAGGGTCCCTGAGCTGCAGAACGGGGTCCTGGGCCGAGCTCCAGAGGCACAGCAGGAGTGGGGACTGAGCCAGCTCTGGGAAGGCACCAGGAAAAGGCTGAGCTCGCCCCGAGGTGAGGGACACAGGGTTTCTGCACACAGCAGGTCCTGGGGGAGATGCTGTGGGGAGATTCCCTGCAGAGCCTGGAGCATTAGCACAGGCCCTGGCAGGAGGAGCAGCCCCGTCCCCAGGGGTGGCCATGGACGTCCCCAGTGTCCCCACAATGTCCCCGGGCGAGGTGGCATCAGCAGCCAAGGGTGAGCTCACCCCCGTCCCTCTGCAGCTGCCAAAGCCGGGGCAGCCACGGAGATGAATTCCCTTTCCAGTGGGCCAGCAAAGCAACAAACAGCCCCTGGATCTGCAGAGGGAATTTCCATGTGCACGAGTTTTCCAGCTAAAAGAGACAGGGGTTTGTTAACACGTGTCACTTCTCTCTGTGGTTGTATTTCACAGAGAAAAGCTTTCAAAACAACTTTGACTTTTATTGGAGAACGCACGTAAAGAACTTTTTTTAATTTTCTTTTTTTAAATGAATCAGCTGTTCCATCTCCCCTCTGAGCGCAGATCCTGAGAAGCATAAATCCTGCAGAAGGTGCCTTTGGGAACCAAGACCTGAGGATGGATTTGAGGCAGTTCTTTTATACCCTCAGGGAAAACTGAAATCCTGGACGTTTGGGCTCTCCCACGTTGGAAAGGAGCTCAGGAGCCTGAGCAGGGAGCTCTGGGATGCCCAGGACATTTCCAGCCTGCTCTCCAAGCAGGGCTCTGCAGCAGTGCCCCAGGAGAAGAGGTTCCCTCGTGCCCAGCCTGGAGCTCAGAGTGGGAGCCCCCAGGCTGAGCCCTGGCCCTGGAAGTGGCAGAAATCCTGGCAGCCTGAGCAGATCCAGGGATAAAACATTCCCTGTGCTGGCCCAGGGGTAAAACATTCCCTGTGCTGATCCAGGGATAAAACATTCCCTGTGCTGGCCCAGGGGTAAAACATTCCCTGAGCTGACCCAGGGATAGGTAAAACACTCCCTGTGCTGGCCCAGGGATAGATAAAACATTCCCTGTGCTGATCCAGGGGTAAAACATTCCCTGAGCTGATCCAGGGGTAAAACATTCCCTGTGCTGATCCAGGGATAAAACATTCCCTGTGCTGGCCCGGGGATAAAACATGCCCTGTGCTGGCCCAGGGATAAAACATTCCCTGAGCTGACCCAGGGATAGATAAAACATTCCCTGTGCTGGCCCAGGGATAGGTAAAACATTCCCTGTGCTGGCCCAGGGGTAAAACATTCCCTGTGCTGGCCCAGGGATAAAACATTCCCTGTGCTGGCCCATCGGTAAAACATTCCCTGTGCTGGCCGCAGGCTGGAGCTGCAGCCCCTCCCGGGCTCTCAGGGGATGTCCCCACACTGCCACTGCTGTCACCTGCTCTGCTGGGCAGTGGGAGAGCTCCCCACTGGGGTTTGTGTTGCCCTCCTGCCCCTCCCCGCGGGCCCGGGGCTGTTTCAGACTTTGGGGCTGAGGTTTTAAAAGCCGAGGTGATGCCGAGCTCCAGCCCCTGCCAGCAGCCCCCACCCCACCCAGAGCCTGATTCCCTTGGCAGGAAAGGCTCTCCAGTTTGGAATGGGATCCTGGCTCCTCCCCGGGCAGCAGGAGCCAGGGGAAACCATCCTGTGGGTGCCAGGAGCCAGGGGAAACCATCCTGTGGGTGCTGGGAGCCAGGGGAAACCATCCTGTGGGTGCCAGGAGAGCAGGAGCCAGGGGAAACCATCCTGTGGGTGCCAGGAGCCAGGGGAAACCATCCTGTGGGTGCCGGGACAGCACACAGGGACACCCAAGTGCTCCCCGAGCTCGTTCAAAGGAGATTTCACCAACCCACCCTCAGTTATTCCTCTCCCATCTCATTCCGGAGCCGGCACAGAGCTCCAGCTGGCACCTCCCACCCACATCCTCCCTCACCCCACCCTCAGGGGGAATTATTGCAGTTTCACCCCTTCAGAGGCACCAGGAATCCTCAGCTCTGGCTGCTCCCGGGGGTTGTGCTCCCCCTTCCCCGGGATGGCTTTCCTGGATGTGGTTCTGTGTCAGATGCACAGGAATTCAAGGTGAAGATGATGGGAAGAGGTTTCAGGCCAATGTTCTTCTCTCATTTGTAAATAACAAGAAATTGTTTCTTTTCTTTTTATCGTATACGTATTTATATATATAAATGTTCTTGTTATATGCACTGATCTATTTCTAGCATCATTTCTATTTCTAGCATCTCTTTCTAGCAATTTCGTTTCCCTGGGTGTCCCCAGACCACCAGCAGTGGGTGAACTCCTGGTGATTCCACAAACTGGGGATCTTCTGGGAACCCCAAATCTGATTTTCCCCCCGCAGCAGCCACCAACCCATTTCTACAAACGAGGAGCGTTGGTGCTGCCGCCTGTGCACAACGAATCCCAGGCACTTCGGATCCCTGCCGGCTCTGGGGGAAGACGATTCCACCCAAAATCACTGGAGGGAAGATGTTGTTCAGCAGCAAACAGGCGCGGGGAGGGAGCAAAGAGCCGGGGGAGAGGGTGGCAGGGGGGCAAAGGAGGAGCCGGGGGAGAGGGTGGCAGGGGGCAAAGGAGGAGCCGGGGCAGAGGGTGGCAGGGAGCTGGCACCGCCTCGGGACGATTTCACGTCCACCGGGAGGAGCCGATGCGGCCGCGGCAAAGCTCCCGAGGGAGCGCTGGGATGCAGCGGGATGGGGACCGGGATGCGGGACCAGGATTCTGGGACCGGGGTTCTGGAGCCGGGATTTTGGAGCCGGGATGCGGGACCGGGATTCTGGAGCTGGGATTCTGGAGCCGGGATGCAGGACCGGGATTCTGGGACCGGGGTTCTGGAGCCGGGATTCTGGAGCCGGGATGTGGGACCAGGATTCTGGGACCAGGATTTTGGAGCCGGGATTCTGGAGCCGGGATGTGGGACCGGGATTCTGGGACCAGGATTCTGGAGCCGGGATGTGGGACCGGGATTCTGGAGCCGGGATNCGGGATGCGGGACCGGGATTCTGGGACCGGGGTTCTGGGGCCGGGATTTTGGAGCCGGGATGCAGGACCGGGATTCTGGGACTGGGATTTTGGAACCGGTATCCTGGAGCCGGGATGCGGGACCGGGATTCTGGGACTGGGATTTTGGAGCTGGGATGCAGGACCGGGATTCTGGGACCAGGATCCTGGAGCCCCACAGCCCGGCCCCCTCTGTCCCGCTGCCACCGTCAGTGCCCCAAACCCCTCTGGCTGAGCGACCCCCGGCTGCTCTCCCTGCCCATTTCCCGGCTCCCCAAAGTGCCCGGCGGGTGCGGGCGGGCCCGGAGCAGGTTCTCCCGGCCCTGCTTTCCCCCAAGGCCGGGTTATAATCCCCGCTGCCCCCCGGAGCCCTGGGCAGGATGGATGGCTCTGGGCAGGATGGATGGCTCTGCGACGGGGCCAGCACCGAGGGACCCCAAACCCCCGGGATTTACTGAAAACCAGCCCCCAAGCCGCAGTGCTGCTCTGATTTCCTGCGTCTGCCGGCATTTCCCCGAAGGTTTGAAGGGTGGTTTGGCAGCTGGAGGGTTTGTCCCGCTCGGGAGCCGCCGCCAGCCCGGCCCCGGCTCCTCCAAAGCCCGGAAAAACATCCCAGCCCTCGAGGGGCAGGCTGAGAGTGCCGCTCCTTGAATCGCATCCTTAACCGCCCAGGCTGGAGAGGTTTGTTTTAAAGAGCAATTGAAAACCGGAGAAGACAAATTACAGGGCTTGGGCTTCGGCCTGGCGAGGGAGGGAGCCAGGAGAGGGATCCAAGGCTGGAGCCAGGAGGTTCCCGGCACTGGAGGGGGCACAGAGGGGCAGGGACAGCCCTGCCGGGGGCCACTGGGGCTCCCAAGGGTGTCCCGACCCCCGGGCACCACCCCAGTGCCCCCAAACCCCTCAGCACGTGCTCCTCATTAACAGAAACAGGATCACCCGTGATGAGGATCACCCTTAATGAGGATCACCTTTAATGAGGATCACCCGTGATGAGGATCCCCCTAATGAGGCTCCTGAGCCGCACCCACCCAGGCTCATCCATTTGAGAAACAAATTCCAGCCGAGGAGGTGCCAGTATTTGCTCAATATTGATAAAAGAAACACCCTGAAGTGGAAAGCACATTACTGTAGGTGCTTTATGGACATGTTTTAATTTTAAAACAAACAAACAACAAAAAACCCCTCCTGACAAAATCAGTCCAGAGGAGGTTCTGGAGCCAGGCTGGGAGAGCTGGGGGTGCTCACCTGGACAGGAGAAGGCTCCAGGGAGAGCTCAGAGCCCCTGCCAGGGCCTGAAGGGGCTCCAGGAGAGCTGCAGAGGGACTGGGGACAAGGAATAGAGGGGCTGGGGACAAGGATGGAGGGCCAGGACACAGAGAATGGCTTCCCAGAGGGCAGGGCTGGATGGGATCTTGGGCAGGAATTGTTCCCTGGCAGGGTGGGCAGGCCCTGGCACAGGGTGCCCAGAGCAGCTGTGGCTGCCCCTGGATCCCTGGCAGTGCCCAAGGCCAGGCTGGACACTGGGGCTGGAGCAGCCTGGGACAGTGGGAGGTGTCCCTGCCATGGCAGGGGAATGGGATGAGCTTTAAGGAGTGTTTTTCAGGGGAATGGAAATGATATAAATTAGAGACGTGAAGCAGCTCTTGAAGCAGGGAATTTGATGAATAACAGCTCCTTGGAGCAGTGGAACAGCAGGAATTCAGGGTAGAGGAAATTCTTTCCCGTGGAGGGGAGGTGCAGTGGGGGATGAAAAACAGGGAAAAGCACAACTCAAAACACTGCCAGGCCCAGGGGGGATTTGGGGGTGTCTGTGCAGGGCAGGAGTTGGACCCGTGATCCCTGTGGGTCCCTTCCAGCCGGACATTCCCTGATCCTGGGATAAAACCCCCTGAGCCACAGCACCCATCAGTGCAGGGTGACACCTCAAAACCCCGTCCCTTAATCCCCCCCACGCAACCAGGCCTATCCAGGGTGGGATTTAATTAATTGCTTTGCCTCGTCAGCCCCGGGAGCCCGGAATTCCTGAGCGCTTCCCCCCGGTTTTGGGGCACGCGCCGTCCCGAGTCAACGGCGTCATCTCAGCCGGGAGACGTGAGCACAAGTGGGCAGCCCATAAATATCCCTTATTGCTCCATGGAAAACAGCAATGTCTGCAGGAATATGCACGTGGCCTCTGGCAGGAGCAGCCCCCACCCCCCTGAGGAGCACGGGAATTATTTGGGGCACGGCAGGAATGTCTCTCCCCTCGTTGCATCTCTTTTCTCCTTCTCCTGGTCTTTGGGATCCTTCAAAAAGAAGGGCTTGTGTTGGGAAGCAGAGGAATTTCCAGCACAGCAAGAAGGACGGGTCCAGGAGCAGGAGGCTGCTCCGTGGGGATTCACACGGAGGCAGCGTGGGCAGCTGGATTCCCGTGGATTTTGGTTATCAGGAGCCTCATTCCGAGATCTCCTCTCTTTCCAAACAAGGCCTGGCCAAAGCAGACCCTGCCATCCACAATCTCCTCACATTCGGGCTCAGGAATTCCTGGGTATGGGAACTCTGGCCCAGCCCAGGGCTGAGGGACAGTGGCACCGTGTGGGACACTCCTGGGAACGTCCAATGGTGGTGGCAGGAGAGCTGATCCCAGCCTGAGCAACTCTGAGACCCCAAAACCCCTCATGTGGGCTTTGGGGACCCTCGGCAGGGTGGGACCACATGGGGCAGGTTTGGGGCACCCAGGGGGGCAGGTTTGGGGCACCCAGTGGGGCAGGTTTGGGGCCCCCACATGGGGCAGGTTTGGGGCACTCAGTGGGGCAGGATTGGGCACCCACATGGGACAGGTTTGGGGCACCCACATGGGGCAGGTTTGGGGCACCCAGGGGGGAAGGTTTGGGGCACTCAGTGGGGCAGGTTTGGACACACAGTGGGGCAGGTTTGGGGCACCCACACAGGGCAGGATTGGGGCATCCAGGTGGCAGAGCCACCTTCTACAGCCCAGCGTGCTCCAATTACATTTGTATTAATTACCCTGGAGGTTTTTGACAGAGAAAAGATGCAGAAAAGCAGAGTTAAATCATTCTCCTGTCGCAAATCTGCCCGGGGAGCAGGAACATCCTGTTTGCACTGTTATGAGATAATAATGGCATTAAACAGGACATAATTATGGCCTCGTTAGTTATGGCCCTACACATTTATTTGGGGGATTAAATCTCTCTATTCAGACCACAGACTCGCCCTAAAAATCCCACTGGCATTAAAAAGTTTTCCCTTTAATGTCTAAGGATTTAAATCCACCGGTAACCAAACAATTCCTGCTGGGATCTCGGTGCCAGGGCTGTGCACTTGGCCACGGCTGGGACAAGGTGACACTTTCCTGCTGGCCACAAGTGACACAGACTCGGGGCATGGTTTGGACCTCCCAAAGGTCCCCGTGCAGCCCCTGCAGTCGGTCCCCTGCGATGGCATCTCTCAAATGGTATTTATGTCCTGCTCTGGCTTCTTTTAATAGAGGAAAACTTCCCTCCCTTCCTCCTCATTCATTACAGGCATTAAGTTAAACATGGTTTCCTCTTAAACTCGACCTAATCCAATTAATATTAATGTTGCCCTGAGCCAGGCTGATCTCATTAGTGCCGATATTTCATCTCTTTTCTGCGAGTTGTGCTGAAAATGAGCTTCTTGCTTTTCAGCGAGTCCGGGGACGAGGAACAGAGTCTTCTTCCACTTCAGGGACGAGGAGGGGATGGGAATGAGGAACATTCCCGGGGCGGGGAGCGCTGGATCAGCGGCTCCTCTGCACCGCGGCGCTCCGGGAGCTGCGGGGACCGGGCAGGGAAAGTTCTTGGAAAGGAACACCGAGCTGGGGGCTCAGCCAAGGAGGGAATTACGAGGAACCACCGGGACAAAGCGCATCCTCCTCGGGGCATTCCCAGAACTCCTTCCCCGCAGTGCGGTGGGTGTGACACCCTGGTGTGACACCAGCGCTGGTGGCCCTCCCGCAGCTCCTCCTGCTCCGGCAGGGATGCTCCGGCCATGGCTCATTAACGGGGGGTGGGTGACTCATTAACGAAGCGCTCATTCCCACGCCTCAAGTCAGGGATTCCGATCGTTCAGGGCTTGCGAAGCTCCGCGGTCCCGCAGGGCACCCGAGCCCTGCGCTCACCCAGAATTAAATCCAGGAAATCCGGGATTCCTGCAGGCTGCTGTCCCCGGGGCACGAAGGGCTCGGCAGGAACTGTAAAAGGAGTTTCAGCCCTGGTTGCTCCTTTCCTTTTCCTTTTCCCTTCCATGACTGAATCCAGGGTCCCTGAACTCAACATCGGGCTGGGCTCCGGGGGATGAATCCCGGCGAGCACCCGGACCCCAGGCCAGCAGAAGGAATCACTCCCGGGATGTGAGAAGGAGCAGCTGCCGAGGTCAGGGACAGGCTTTGGAGCAGAGTCACCGCAGATTTTTGGGTGTTGCAATAGCAGCAAGTGAAAGGGGATCCCTGTTTTTCAGAACAAAACTCCTTTTTCGTTTTGGATCCAGCAACAAAAAAAACACGGGACCCACAGAATGCCATAAAATCATAGAAAGGTGTGGGTTGAGAAGGACCTTAAAGATGATCTTTAAGGTCCCTTCCAATCCAAACCATTCCATAATTTACGAGTTTTCTCCTTTCATGTGCACAGCCCGTGGAGATGATGCAATGAAAACCGCCCAGCTGCAGCCGCGGGGCTCAGTGTGAGATGTGTTCATCCTCCTCTGCCTCCCAAACCTCAAAATAAATCTCTCCTTGCCACGACCTCCTGGTTTGAGGCCAGGCTGCTTTTGTTCATCTCTGCCCCTCCCTCCACGTCCTGGCTTCTGCCCTGGTTTGGCAGAGACGGCTCCAGCAGTGCTGGCAGTAGCAGCAGCAGCTCTCACCTCGGCCCTGCCCCAGCTCATCGCTGCAAACCCATTTTTAGGTCATTTATTTTGTGCCTCAGCCCCTCAGAGCAGTCACCAGTGGGGAACACGTGGGACAACCCCACATGAGACCGGGGCTGGGGGAATAATCAGGGTTTTGTTCGTGGCTTTTCATAAAATAGCCTAGGTTAGGTTAAGAGTGACCTTAAAGCCCACCCAGTGCCATCGGCAGGGACACTTTTCACTGTCCCAGCTGCTCCAGCTTGGCTTAAGCACTGCAAGGACCGACGGCAGCCACAGCTGCTCTGGGCACCCTCACAGCCACGAATTCCTCCCCAGTCTCCCATTTATCCCATCCGGATCCCTACCGTGCCCCAGGGGCAGCCCTAGCACTTGGACGGTATCGTGACATTCCGGGGCGCTCTTGTGGTCCTTGAGGTGCTAAAACAGAGCTGGCAGCGGTGGGATTCGAACCCACGCCCCCGCAGGGACTGGAGCCTTAATCCAGCGCCTTAGACCGCTCGGCCACACTACCTCGGGATGGCCGTGCCTGGGGATGCGATCGGAGCCCGGGATCGCCACCTGGACACGGCGCCGCGGACATCCCGGCCCTTCCTCAGCGCTGCTCCAGGTGCGGATCCCTGGATTGCCCGTGTTCCTCAGGGACTGCCCGGGAGGGTGGAGCATGGATCGGCATTCCCAAACCTGCAGCCCTGCATCGGCATTCCCAAACCTGCAGCCCTGGCTCAGCATTCCCAAACCTGCAGCCTTGGATCGGCATTCCCAAACCTGCATCCATGCCTGAGCATTCCCAAACCTGCAGCCCTGGCTCAGCATTCCCAAACCTGCATCCATGCCCGAGCATTCCCAAACCTGCAGCCCTGGCTCGGCATTCCCAAACCTGCAGCCCTGGCTCGGCATTCCCAAATCTGCCCTTCCCGTGTGGAATTTCTGCTCTGCCACCTCCTCTGCTCCCCTTCCCTCGGCAGCCTGGATGAAATCCACTGCCTCTGGTCCACCAGCTCCTTCCAGGGCTCCAAGCTCACCCCTCCAGATCTTTGCTCAGCAGCCGAGGACAACCCCTCCATCCTGCTGGGAATAAGACCCAGAATGGGATTTTCATGTTGGATTGGAGCCTTTCCTCCCTGTGTCCCAGCGATCCCGAGGGACGAGGGGCTGA
>WAAE01013009.1:0-29473 GCA_013400495.1 Nicator chloris
CAAGTATAACAGGAAGAGATATGCCAGCAGCAGGATTTCAATAATAGGGTGATAAAAATAAAATAATAATTTGAAAAAAAGAAAGTAACCAAAAAACAATAACAAAAAATCAGGAAAAAGTGAAGAAAGTAGCTGTGGAGAAGAGCAAACAATGGAACAGAGGTAGAGCTGGACCTTGAAGACTACATTTGTACCCCATGAGAACTAGGGGAAAATGAAGTGTGCACTGATACTGAGACATAATAGGGTATTTACTCTAAAAAAATAAATGAATGGCAGTTGCAGAAGGTGTCCAGCTTAAAAAAATGATAGGAAGAGTTTAAATGGTTTATTTCTGACTGACATTGAGGGAAAAGTTATTTCACTGGCCTGGAAGCTTAAAAGAAAGAGATACAGGTACACTAGCAAAACAGAAAGAACAGTCATGAAGGGGAGATTGCAGCAAAATGGTACCTAAAGGTCAAGGATGGGAGAGAGCTAAAAACAGGTTAGGGAGAACTTTTCCCTGGAGAAATCAAAATGTATTTTTGCGCAGGAAGTAGCTTTGGAGAGTTCCTCTTGAAACAAGAATACTCCATTTCCTGGAGATAAAAAATAGATTGCTGTTAGGAGAAAAGAAGTCCACTCCAGGGAATGGTGGCTTGATCTAAGAGCAAATATATGACCGGGCTTCTAGAGCATCTACAGAATGTTCTTGTAGATCTGTGACCTCAGAAACAAGCAAGGCAATGCTCTGTTAAGGGCTGCAAATGGATTGGCTGTACCAAATTCTCATTTGTGCCAGCTGGATACCAGAGTTCTGGACTCCTCCATCCAAAAGAGGTACAGAGTGGCTGGAGAGACGGCAGTAAAGGGACACAAAAATGCTGACCTTCACAAGTCCTTTCCAACCTCAACCCTTAAGTGATTCTGATGATAGTATCTGTGGCTATCAAACCTACTCAACTGAAGGACCAAAGACAGCAGGAGAAAATGTCACACAAAACCATTTAGAAATGGTAATTTAGAAATCAAAATGGGTTCCAGAAAAAAAAAAAAAAATCAAAACAACTTTAATGCACCTGGGAGAGAAAAGGACAGCAAACTAAGAGAAGAGTCCATCATGTGGCAACAGAATGGTCTGTCTTTTATGGGGGACTTTGAGGTTGCAAGTCAATACCTGTAGGGGTTATGTTAAAGGATTATTTTAATAGTGACCATACACCTGGTCACTTCTGAAAAAGGACCTCTTAGGTCTTCAAGCCCACATTCCTCAGTCTGTTAAAATAATGTGACACACTTCTGTAAGGGAAGGAAATTTTCTGAACCCAGAAAATCTTGGTACCGTCAATAAAAAGTCAGATGTTGAGACTGCTTCCAGAGGCCACCTTCTACAAATAAACCAGCATCTGGAGACAGAATGCCTGTGTTGCCTTGGCTGACAGCATACAATCTTCTAGCACTAAATATAGATCTATGTAAAAATTGATATTAACAGTTTGAGCCTTTACCTATCAGAGAAGACATTACTCCATAACAACATTTTTAAGTGCTAGAAGGTAGATTGTGTTACAAAATGCACAAGGTAACAATAATACATGCCTGTTTTCAATGTATTAAGGGCTCTGTTTGTTAATGTCCTGAGAAGACATGCATGTAGAAACTACAGAATGTCTACGTAGAATACAAATCCTTCAGCAGCACTTTGAAAAATGTAGTTAAAGTTGCCATGTCATCAAGCAGCTGCACTGATTGGAAAGAGTGTTGTTTAAATTCATTAGATCTGGACCTCTCAAACACCTCCTACCAAAAATATTTCCAGTAGAACCAGCACTGTTAGGAACTTCCAAAAGATAATACCCAGTGTCAGTCTTTGCTGACCTGCAGAAGACAGTGCTCTGATGTTCTCTGAATTGAGAGCTGATGAGCTACAAAGATATTTACATGGCCAACACCCAAAACTGAGAAAATGTCCAAGCACTATTTTCAGTCTCAATCCAACATTTTTTTGAAATAAAAGTGAAGAGCTTCTTCAAAGGTCTGATCAGTAAGGACCTACTTACACATGTGAGATTTTTTACGTCTTATTAGAGAAAATCTTAAAGCCCAAGGTCATGACATTCTTTTCTTTGTAGAAAGACTTTTCAAGATCTTTGAGCATTTGAGTAGCTTCCAGACAACCACATAAACAGTACTTTTACCTCTCAGGTATGTGGCATCTAAACATTATCTCTTGCTTATTTCCCTGAGTCTGTCAGTGCAGTTTGGTGAAAGTTGCAGAACCATGGAATCGCTTAAGTTGGAAAAGACCCTTAAGATCATTAAGTCCTCTCAAGAGAACAACACTCACCTTAGAAATGGAAGTGACTCCCTCTCCAACGCAAGCAGAGGATCCAGGGACTATTTGAGTTGTTGGGAAGTGCAGCCACGTTACCGCCTGGAAGGAACCCCAGTACCTTGTGGCAAGAACCAGCTTTCATCACCACTTAGGCCTGGCCCCACAGTAATAGATTTGATTTTGTAGCTAGGTGGAACCATCCTGTGCAGAGCCAGGCACGAAGTAAACAAGAAGCCTGTGGACAGCCAGCTCTCTGGCACATGGAACCTCCCTTTCACTTCACAGCATGGGTTTCCTTATTTTGAGGATTCTTAACTGAATGATTTTATTGGTGTGCAATTTATCAGTACATTTTAAAGCCAGAATGTGGTGGCAGGTTTGCTTTAACCAAATGAACACAGTGTCTGTATTACATGGCCACACTTGCAGAAAAGTATAAACAAGTGAATCACTGCACCTCTCGTGGAGGTCAGGTGTTTTGTCTGGAAATGAATTTAATCCAGACTTGAAAATCTTGCCTGGAGTAATCTCTATGTAACAACATAAACAATGTATGGTCAGTTATGACCTCCCTTGTATTAATGCATGTATTACACAGCAGCTGAAACGTACTATTTTTTTTTAACAACTGATCTTATCTAGGCTTCCTGGGTGATTCTTATCCAAACTTTTATTGCAGCTGGAATTTAAAAGTAAACTTGTTCACCTTTATTTTGTTGAAGTATCATGGGGGAACCAAACAAACAAACAAACAAACAAAGTTTTAATCATTTCCATAAAATTCAGAAACACTGTTCTTTCAAACCTGCAGCTACTTCCTCAAACTCGTTACTGTAACTTTTTCCCTGAATAGACAATGATTCAGTGTGTTTTAAGCCTCAATTCAATTACATGCTGCTATATCAGTTTCAGAATGGTAATTTGCCTTGTGATTTCCTTTGCTGCTGCTGAATAGGACGGATGAGGAGAAAAAAATTTACTAAGTGGTATATTGGTTTTAATTTTGGAGTGAAATGGGAAGAAAAATTTCAGTTATCAACAAGTCTGACTCAAAGTCTTGAACTTAATTCCATTAAAAAAATCCTCAAGCTCCTATTAAAAAGACTATAAGAGACAAATGTTTTCTTCTTAGTACAAATTTGATTGTCTTTCATTGTTTTGATCTTGCAATCATATACAATGTAATCTACATTAAAACAGGCGTCCAAACTTCACGCTTCATTGATGCTATCTACTGGTTGGGTTTTATTGTCACTCTTTATGATAAAATACATTAGGTATAATGTCAATACACTGCAATTGACAGACAACACTACTATTTATGGAAGTCACTTAGCTTTGTAGAAAAGGACAAAGCATAGCTATACATCATACCAAAAAGAATTCCATATTTTTGTGTAAGTTTAGACTAAGAAAAAAAAATGAGACAGATAATGTCATTCTTCTTTATCATCTGTCAAGTACATGAACGTATGCAGTTACAAAACTGTAATATCCTCATATCTCAATTTCTCAAAGTACTTTTATTCTTTCAAAATTGCCATTGGTAATGTTTCTATAGTAACTTCTGTAACACAGAGGACTATTTTCTGACTTTAATTCAACTCATGCGTCTAATGAGTGGCTCACACTGAGACAGCCATTCTTTCTATTCATCCCAGACCTGCCCCAGTTAGTGGGCAAATTTCCACCAGACTCAATAAAAAAGAAAAGCAAGCCTGATGGGGCAGACTTCTGAGGCTGCTTTTGTTGCTGAACAACATAAACACAAGTTAATGGGATTTGCAAAAGTACCTGCAAACTCATAACAAAATTCTCATTAATTCAATAAATTATTATATGAATTAAAATACACAATCCTGCCATGTGTCTCATAAACTTGTTAATTAAAGGACTTTTTGATTCCATAATTGTGATCACTTCTCATGATTTATATTACATGTAACATAATAGACTTAAAGCCTCTTTTTTGTTAAAAATCGTCCTGGTGATGATTACAAGTTATCCAGTCTTTTCACTTTGTAAATGGCATTCCAAACTAGGGAAAAAAAAAAAAAGTCCAAGCATTACCAGTCATTGATGGAAATGTTGCATCTGACTTATAATTAAAAGAGTGACTGGCTAATTCATATAGTTGTTAATATCTGGTGGGATGAAATGCAGTGGAAGTTCAGAATACAGTAAAATGAGTAACAGGCAGTCTGGAGTGTCCAGCTTTCCCTGCTTTGTACAAAAGTGGACTTTTCATAGGACAATGAGTATTTCTGCTTCCCAGGGTGGGGGGGGAAAGCAGACACATTTGCAGCATCTTACATAATCTTATATAATATATTCCATACAGTTCAGTAAGGAATTTCTTTCATAGCTTAATTAGCAGAGGCCACTTAAAGGGCACAAGTTTATTATATTTACAGATGTTTTTCTCTTGTTGCAGTCTAAATTAACTTTGTTAGTTGATCTTCATTCAAATTACAGTTAATTTGCCAAGGTATCTGATATGGTCTTGGTATTTAATACAGTATTATCTTAATCCGCACATAAATTTACGTGAAACTGTTTTCCTTTTATTTTCATTAATTAAAACAGAATTATTCTACAGCATATGCTGGGTTTAATTCCTCAAATATCTGAAAAATTACTAAGAAAAAAAAGGCTGGTAAATTTAGCTAGTTGCAGTTAGAAGCAACTTAGATATTTTGTCACGTAGACTTATTTTGTGCAATATTAAAGAGCAATGTGCTTCAGGTATCAGCATCTGCCCAAACTTCTGTATATGCTAAGTCTCTATATACTAACATTAAACATTTCAGGAACTTAATTGCTGTTACTAAAACTTCTGGACCTGAAGTAAGTGGCAGCAACGGAGATGCCTCTAGCAGCAAACGTCTCATGGAGTTGTGATAATAAAAATGTTAGCAAACATATCTCACTGCAGTCACAACATATTTCTTGATCATCCAGATCAGCAGAGAAGACTTTGAGACTCAGCTGGAACCTTGCAAGTAAAAAAGTATTTTGAGATTAAAGTTAATGTTGTGTTAGTTGGCAAGAGTTTCTAAATCATTATTGCCTTTAGCAAAACATTGTTCACTTATGGACTGATGAATTGGAAATTGGGAAAGTGCAAACGTGAAAACTAAAAAGACTGTTTCAATCCCCAGGGCTCAGAATATAATATTGAATTCAGTGTTCATACTTTTATCTTTGGGAGAGGAATCAGCCATGGTGTTTAAAAATGAATCATGTTGCACAACGCAGTCTTGAAAAGCCTGAACTTGGAATGATCAGTCTTCCTTTCAGCTGGAGTGCAATCAGGGTCCAGGTACCCTTGTACAGTTTAGAAGTGACTTTAATGGCTTTATTCCACAAATGCTGTAATTTAAAATGGGAAGAAAAATCACTGTGACGTAAATGAGGAAATTGATCAAGAATGGTTGAATAGGAAAGGTGTTTGATAGAGAAGTCTTTTGAACAAAGATGGAGATGTGAAAAGGAAGTTAAATGAGGACAAGAAAAGGGTGGCTGCTCAAGTAGCAAAACGGTCTGTTAGCTGGAGATGCTGGAAAGATTAGATAAATCAGATAGATCGCCATTTTTTGGGAAAAAAAAAAAAGCATGTGGTTTTCAGTGTTTTCCCATATAAGTATGTCAATAATGTAGGTGAGCAGGTTGCTGCTGTAACACAGCATGTGTACATTCAAGATTTAGCGTCCAGAATGATTTAAGAAAAAAAGAACATCAGCGAGATGTACACAGAGATGCTGAAAAACAGTCTTAAATTCAACTCTCTTTAGTTAGACATGCAATTGTCTCCAGCCTGCAGAGGCTGTTCTTAGTCTCCACAAAATCCTGTACAAATCTCTTTCCTCCTTTCCTTACGCTTCACTGAAGGGTGCAACGACTGGAACGAGTTCACTGAGATCAGACGCCTTGCTAAGGCTGCCCAAAGCGGCAACCAACCAGATAACCGAACTGCAACTTCAGAGCAGTCAAAACACTGTTTCTGGTGTAAGAAAGGTTTTGTGAAGCGCTTTAAAACGTGGCACTAAACTCGTAGACGTTGTACAGGCAGCTTCTCCAGCGTGTGCGCCCCTTGGGCTATGCAAGGGGGTTTCTGCAGCGGGGAGAATCCTGTACCCAGCTACTGGGAGTGAGCCTCGGACAGGACAGCGGGGAAGTGCCCTCTGCTTCCCAATTGTCCTCCAGCAATGCCCATACCTCCTGTGACAAGCCTCCTGAAAATTTGCTTCAAAGCCCGCAAAGTCTGCCTCTTTGGGCTGCCAAGTCAGCCTGGTACAAGACAAGGGGGAGCTCGCAGGGCATGTCGCCCGGCCGGTACCGACGCTGGGAGCCCTTCGGCCGTGGGGGATTCCTGTCAGCGGTGAAGGGAGGCTCCTCGGGGCCGGCGGGCGGGGGGCTGGGCCGGGCTGCGCTGGGGGCGGAGGACGCGGGTGGGGTCTGGCTGTGACTGATGGGCCAGATGCGGTTGAATGTTTTAGAAAAGGGGGGGGCCTGCGCCGCCGGCGCGACTTTGGCCACGGGGTCTGGTGCGCGGCTGAGGGACACCGGGCTCTGCCGCGAGCGCCCGTCCCTGCCGCCTTCCCGAGCGGAGCGCCCATCGCTGGCGAGCGGCGGCAGCGGGGCCCGGGCGGGGACACGCAGCCGGGGCGCGGAGCGCGGCGACAGCCAGCGGAGCGCGTTTGCCTCGCCTGGCCGGCGGGCGGGGAGGATCGGCTCGGCTCCGCTCGGCGAGGTGAGGGGGAGACGAGCGGGGCGACGCCGAGCAGGTCCGGCCGGAGGGGGCTGCTGGCCGCGGCCGCCGCCGCGCAGGTTTTCGTCCCGGCGCTGCTCCGCCGGCTGAGCCGCCCGCAGCGCCAGCACCGCCCGGGGACAGGCAGCGCCCCGGCCCCGGGGCAGCGAGCGGCGAGGCGCGGTGTCTCCGCAGCTGACGCCCTGTCCCCTCTCTCCGCGCAGGTCGGCGCTGACGGCTGCGGGGGCAACTTGCCGTGCCGCACAGCCATGCCCGCTCTCCTCCTCCTCCTGCTGCTCCTCAGCTGCCACGCCGCCGCCGAGGACGACGGCTCCCTGCTCCGGCCGGGCCCGGGCCGGCAGAGCGCGGCCGCCGCGCCCCCCACGCCCGCGCTGCGCGGCGCCGAGCACAACGCGTCCCGCCCGGCCGCGCTGCCCAAGGGCGCGGGGGCGGCTGGCGGGCGGCCGCGCTCCGCCTCGCCCCCCATGTGCACGGGGCAGACGGAGATCAAGGAGACTTTCAAGTACATCAACACCGTCGTGTCCTGCCTGGTCTTCGTCCTGGGCATCATCGGCAACTCCACGCTGCTGCGGATCATCTACAAGAACAAGTGCATGAGGAACGGCCCCAACATTCTCATCGCCAGCTTAGCCTTGGGCGACCTGCTCCACATCATCATCGACATCCCCATCAATGTCTACAAGGTGAGGAGGGGCCGGGGACGGATTCGGGAGCGGGCGCGGGGGTGCGGCGGTCACTCCTCGGTGCTCCTTGCCGGCTCCCGCGGATGCCCGTCCCCGCCGCGGGGAGACGCGGCCCTTCCTGGCTGGGAGACACCCGTGGACTTCATCCCGCGACAAAACCCTACCGGAGGGTGGTATTCTGGTCAGATGTGCTCGCAGATGGCACCCTCTCTGTGCCTCAGTCCCATCCCTCTCAGCGTTCCAGGCTGGGAATGGGACAGAATGGAGGTGGCCAAGCTCTGAAAATCACCTGGAAACAGGTGCTGTCGCAGGGATAAAGGAAGTAAATGCAATAGATAAATGGTCAGTGGGCTGGTCGAGGAATGGAGGGGAGGCACAGAAGACCCGCTCCTGTGGGTACCACTTGGTCCCTTGTGCTGAGCTGCGGCAAGCTTGGTCACGATACTTTACGTGGGTCTGTTCAGTCCGTTTTGGCACGGGGGCTTTTCTAGGAGGAACTATGATCGTTCAGCTAAGCGGTTTTATACATCTCTTGGTTGGGAGGCACGATGCTTGCCTGAGCTGTGAACCCTTTCACCCTTCGCCAGGGTTGCAGCATGGGCAGCCGAGGGGGAATGAGCCACACCTGCTGCTCTTGCACCTTCAGTAGTCTGTGTTTTGACTTGATAAGACTTGCCATGGAGGGAGTACAACCCCTGTCTTCTCTACCCGGCTTGTGCAATCCATTTGTCCTAAGGAATTAGTTAGGCAGTTGAATCCAGCCTCTAGTTGTAATCTAGAACTCTTTGAAGGTATATTGGAAATAATAGAGCTCCTTCTGGTTTGAAAGTTTACAGTCTGGATCCCTGAGCACCCATCAGTGTCTTCATAGAGTGAACAGAAGAGTCTTCATCTATCACCTTCTCTTCACTTTGTATGCGTGATGGTAAACTAGGGGTTGTTACTCGTACTTTAGAAAGCCACATTGAAGGAACAGATTTTGCATCCATAATAGTTATCCCAGAAGCTGCTGAGAAAATCTTCTCTCTTTATCCTTTAAAAATATTCAAGTATTACAAAGCAGGGAATGTCATCGTGTTAAATTCATGATCCAGTTAGTTTGGATTACATGATAGTTCTCAGATTTGAAGTTTTAGGGGTTTTTATACTATACACTCTTAATTCTTGTGAGAGGAGTGTGCCCTTTTGAATGAAGGAGGAATTTAGANTGTGTTCTTCTTAATCCTTTTGAATGAAGGAGGAATTTAGAAAACAAAATAACTGTTTTTTGTTATTTTTTGTAAAAAAATATATTGAATTAAAAGATTCTTTTTGTCTGTTCTCATAAAAATCAAAAAGATTAAATCCATAACTGCTGCTCAGTATGAGAGTTTGCAATGTCAGTGATAATTTCAAAATTAACACTGATATACAGTAATATACCTCAGTTCTTATCTTGATTGAATGTCACCAAATGTATCATTGTCAGTAGGCTGGAGCAGGAGGAATAAAGGGTCAGACTGCTGACCAGCAGCTATTACATCAGCTGCCAGCCTGGGTTTTTATTGTGCTATTGATAATGCTAGGAGCTGTGCAATAGCTCTCAGGTGCTAAATCTCCCTCACTGCTGCTTATCTTACTGAAGAGCCCATAATCACTTTATATTATTCCTTGTAATAAGGAGTTTTTGCTATTTTAAGATAGAATTTTTGAATAAATGCAAGTTTTAAAAAAAGGGAAAAAACACCTATTAGATACTGTGTTTATTTAATCAACGTTTTGAGGGCAGTTGAAGTGGATAACTTTTTATCAACGCTACATCCCATTTCATTCCAGAGCAACAGGGAGAATACATACAGTAATGCAATAAAAACCTAGTTTTGATCACTCAGCAGTACCAGGCTCCCTCAGTAAATTGAATATACTTGGCAATTGTAACTTGCAGTTTGAAACAATTTAAGACTGCATGAAACAGATCCAGATTCAGAATTTGCTACCACGTCGTAAGGCAGCTGCATGAAGCAGTGTGACAGAATTTCTCATGTTAACAAAATGCCAGCAGTTCTTTCCACAACACTTGCCCTAGAAAGTGTGAAAGTGTCTGTGAGTGCTTTCCAGACAGACGTGTAGGAGACAATTCAAAAGCTGCACTAGAAGAAGCTTTTTATTAGGTATTAAAAGGGATAACTGCGAAAGATGTCCCCTGTGACTATTTAAGTCACATTAGCAGCTGAAAAAGTGAACAAATGGAAACTGGCGTCTCTTAAATCAAGAGTCTCTAAAGAAAAACAGGTGTTACCTGGATAGGGAGGCAAATGCAGTCCAATGCATAAGATGCTAATCAGTCCATTGCACTTCCTAAATTTGAATATCATGCAGTATGTTCAGTAGAAAATGGAAAATACCAGAATCTGTCACACAGTCAGGAAACTGGCTAGGAAATGAGGGCTTGAAGGGCATTCAGTTCCAGCATGTAGAACCTGGCAGACCTTTTTGGCATTCTGGGTCCTGGTAAACAGTCTGGCTTTGCCTGGATCTCCAAGCTGCAGAATGGGAAGCAGAGGGAAGTCAGACAGTCGTTCTGCAGTATGTAATGGTTTGGCAGTGTAGATACTTTGCAAAATTGCTACTAGTTGGATGTGCAGGTGATCCTATGCTGCTCCACTGAACAGACTAAGTAAGCACATCCTTGTTAATTTGAGGGCACAAACAGCAATTAAGTAGGAGAAGGATAGAGTAGGTGGTCTGTGAGCTTTTTATGTCCTTCTCTGCACTTAAACTTTGGAAGACAAGACAGTGGCAGTTTGTGCACCTGACAATACAGGTCTGCAGTTCTGGACAGTTTGTGCTGACTTTCCCAAGTAAATAAAGTTAAGTCCCGTGTCTAAGACACCAAAACATCAGGAATGGAAATGCCAAACTTACACTACTTTTGCCTCTCATAGGCTTAAAAAACCATAATCAAATCACACACTAACATGCTTTCTCTTCTGATACACAAACATCTCTCTCTTATTTTGTGATATTTATTCCTGTATATTAAATCCAATTTATTGTCATATCCCAGTGGACTTTAAACAAGGGGAGCAATCTAGGCTCTGCACATTATTGTGGGGCTTTCTGAACTCTGACTACCAACAAATGTCTGAGGAAGAATACCTACCTGGCAATACTGTCATAGGTTCTTTTTTCTCAGAGCACAATGGAAGAGTGGAGAAAAGAATTTCAAGGGAAGGAAAAAAACCTGGTCTTTATCCAAGCCAGTAATCAAAGTCTAGAGTCACCTTTGCAGGCACTGATTTATTTTCATTAACTTAATTTAGGGATTACATAAAAATGATGGTTAACATAATATGGCATTATCAAGCACTGGAAATACAAGAAAGGCCAGATTAGGGACTCTATATACCATACAGACACAAATTGGCTCCTTTTTTAATCCAGCTATTCTCTGCAAAAGGCTCTGAGAAAGATTTCCATGGAAATTTATTTGTGATGAACTTACTAACTCTTGTAATGCAAGTACCTGTAGGCCATGCATTATGATAAAGCCAACCTTCTTTTAACTTTCTAATGAAGGTGCTTCTCTTAAGAAAGGATTCTCTGATATTCCATATTAGAGGTCTTGGTTGCTGGTTCTTCTGATGTTAAAGATAGTGCCCGTTTTATTGGAAGAAATGCATTATTTCCTTTCTTTCAAGATCTGAACCACTTACTTCAGGTCTTGCAAAGTTTATCTCAGAGTTTCTTGCACAAAGTTTCTTGATTTCTGACCATATTAAGCTAGAAGTCTATTGTGCATAAGAACCCTTTATGGTGAATAAGTGCAGGTTATAGGCACTTAAGAAAGATCTGAATTGTCCAGTGGAGGAACCTGTCTGGACTCTACAGGCAGTGGCAGGGAAGGGTAACTTAGATGGGAACAGTTCATTCTGAAGTCAAGTATGTGGAGTAGTGGAAATGTCTGAATGCTGTTAAAAGTACACACACATGGTTTTCATGGTGGATCTCCAAACTGAAGTGTTAGATGATGCTAGTATAGATTTGTAAATTGAAAGTAGTTTTTTTCATTATGTGTATGCAAATTCGCATGTATAAAAGATGTACATGACAAATTTCAAAGCAAGCTTTGACCTGTTTTGGCTTTTTCATCTACTCTGTGTTTATACATCCCAATCTGATAGCAGCATGGCTTTCTAAATGGTTGCTTTTGATGCAGTCCTTCCACGGGAGTCGTGAAATTGCAGAAATTTTTTACTTCAACAGCACATTACCAGGTTTCTGTCATTTTCAAGATGACTGTATAAAATTACTTTATCCTAATTTTTTTTTTAATTAAGTTTCTAGCAGGAGTTATAATAAAGATACAAGACAAGAAATTGCATGGCTCATATTAAGATTCTACACTGTTTATTGGGTAGATCAGTAAAGCATTCCTAGTTGTGCTTGAAAGCAGGAAATATATTTTCTTGTCTAAAGGGGAAATCCTCACCCTGACATAATTATCACTAAATAGTAAAAAGTTTGTAATGTTGTCTGACTTATCCCTGACCATAACCTTAATTTCCTGGGCAAATTTTTTGTTTTGAGAAATGCTTGCTCCTGTAAAATATCTGCATGACCGCGCCGTGTAAAAAAGAAAAAAAAAATCAGGTGAAAATCTACCTGTCGTTTCAGAGATACATTGAAAAACCATTACATGTGAATTAGGTGTAGAGCTGCATGTCTGGTTTCTCTTGTACCTGCTGTACGTAGTGATGAAAGTGAAGTCCAGTGTCCTGTGAACGAGGCTTGCTGTGAGCGCACGCACGGCTTGGCGGAAGCGCGAATTCCTGCTCTGCTTTTCCCATGTGCACCCACTGCTCGGGACTGAACACTGACAGGAATACTCGCACGCTTTGCCGCTTCTTCCTGCCAGACTGCAGCCCCTGAGCAGCAGTGGGTTGGAGCCAGGTATCAGCCTTCTGGCTGGGGACCACAGCAGCTGCACCCCAGAGCAGCACATCGTGCTCGCAGCCTGGCTCGTTCTAGCAGCAGATTGAGAACATCTTTCATTTCTTGCACAACTAAGAGGAAGCAGAGCAGGAATTGTGATTCACAGGTGTGTCTGTGAGTCACAGCATCTCTTGGGGCTTCTTTCATAGCTCTGCAGCTTGCACATCAGTTTAGGCTCAGATCTGTCTGGTCTGAGAAAGTGTTGGCTAGGCATACACCAGATGTATTGGTTCTTTTGAATATGATTTCACTTCATTCTGCAATGTTTTCCCTTTCCTTTTGATCTATTTCATCTTAAACACGTCTCTGAGGCTCAGCAATTAAAACTTTGCCTGTGTAAAATAAGTGACTATAAAGCATTGGAAAGGTCACTCGGAATACAGCCAGTGATAGACTGCTCTTGGCATCTTACATACGAAAACACAACATTATTTTTCTCTTTGCTGCCATTTGGCAGTATCTCCTCTCATGGCTCCAAGTCGTTTGTTATTCGTAAAGTGACCATCTTTATACAGCTACCCTATTGTGACTCAGAATAATTTTACTCATATATAATTGCTATAGGCTACTTCTGTATTTCACTAAGAATTGCCATTGTCCACAAAGGTGATGCTCCCAAATACTTTGCATTGGATCTTCACTGTACTGCCAGGCCATATTTGAAGGGGATAGCAGTACAGAGAACAAACAGAAACATCAAGGAAACATAGTTCAGCAATCAAAACATTCTTTTTTTTTCCCCTTTTACTTAATGTTTTCAAGCTTTTGGTGTAAAGCATATCATTAACAACTTGCTATACCATGATAGAGAAACTTGTGAGTCATGCATTAAAATGCTCAAATTTCACAATACATCAGCTGCAAGACATAAAGCACATGTTTTTGCAATCCAGTGCAGACAGCTGCATGTCCATTTTGCCCTGATATAAGCTGGCTGAATGAAAGTAATGTTTTATGTTATGACAAACCGAGGCTAATGCACCCTTTCGCTCAGTGGACTGCATTCAGTCGTGTGCCACACCTCTATAATCCCAAACTGCAGCTGGCTCAAATCCAGTCAGTTTGGAACACAGGTGTGACTCTCTGCACCTGAGAGATAAGTATTAGTTCAGCGAAAGCTACATGTGGCTGAACCGTTGTGATTTTAGGGAAGAGAGACAGAGAGTGTCTACACACCAGGTAGATGTAAATAAAAGCTTTCAACAGGTCCTGCCAACAGAGATTTGACCAAAGTTCTGCATTTCAGTTACAAAGAAAAGAATATTTTACTTCAAAGTGCTTTTTTAATGAATTCTCTCCAGTCTAATATACACTCATGTACAATATGTACAGCACGTACCATAAGAAAGTATACAATGTACTTGCTACTCAGTCCTTGATTTCTGTGGCAGATAGATGTGAAAGGCTGGAGGTTCACTGCCTGATTGATGTAAATTAGTCCAGGTGTCATTCAATTCTGTAGGGTGTAAATTTAGAATACATGTAGTTATTCACATTACAGTTTTAATAGTGAATTGTTACTGTTACCCCCTTACAGAAATTCAGAAGTCTCAGGGAGAGGCTTTACTGAAAATACTTTAGTTACAAACTGTTATTTTCCCACATCACATAAGCAGAAGATACTGTATGGTTATTACAACCTCATCCCTACTTCCTCTGCTTTATTACTTTACATAAAATTCCTGAGAAACATAAATCCTTAGAAATTATTTCTCTGCTTCATTTCTGCAGAGGCATTATATTTATTGTCTTGCTTAAGTAGATCATTGAAGAAATAGAAAGCTGGGCCATGTTGCAGTTTGTCTACTGCTGTTCCTTTAAAGATTCCATTACAGCACAGAGCTAATGCAGGTATTTGAAGGAAAAAACTGGTGGGCACTTCACAGAGATTCTCAAAAGCCCATGGTCATGAAATGTTCTTAACTAATGTTGTGTTCAAATAAAATTATATTTAAATTATATCAGGACTCTTCAAAAAACTCTCATGGACCATGTAAGTGTTTACCCTTAGATGGACACGTATGTTTGCATAAGGACTTTGCTGAATCAAACCAATGTGAGCAGGCAACTCTGTGTCTACCTTCAGTTATAGAATCATGGAATAGCTAAGGTTGGCAAAAGTCTCTTAAGATCATCAAGTCCAACCATCAACCTTGCTACCACTGTGTTCATCCCTAAACCATGTCCCCAAGAGCCACATGTACATCTTTTTTTTGAACTCTTCCCTGAGCAGCCTATTCCAATGCCTGACAACCCTTTCAGTGACTTTTTTCCTGATACTCAATCTAAACCTTCCCTGGTGCAGCTTGAGGCCATTTCCTCTTGTCCTGTTGTTTCTTACTTGGAGGCCAACCCACACTTTATTACGGCCTCCTTTCAGGCTGTCGTAGAGAACAACAAGGTTTCTTCTTCTCCAGACTAAATGATCCCAGCTGCTCCTCATGCAACTTATTCTCCAGATCCTTCATCAGCTTTGTTGCCCTTCTCTGAACAGATTCCAGCACCTCAACCTCAGTATCTTTCTTGTAGTGAGGGGCCCAGAACTGGACACAGCACTTGACGTGTGGCTTCACCAGTGCCAAATACAGGGACAATCACTGCCCTGGTCCTTCTGATCCAGGCCAGGATGCCATTGGCCTTCTTGGCCACCTGGGTACACTGATGGCTCGTGTTTAGCCAGGTGTTACTAGCACTCCCAGGTCCTTTTCTGATAGACCTTTCCAGCGACTTCCCCACCACTCTTCCTGCCTGTAGCACTCCATGGAGCTGTTGTGACCCAAGTCTTCTTGAACCTCATATCCTTGGCCTTGGCCCATCAATCCAGCCTGTCCAGAACCCTCCTTAGAGAATTCATAGACTTTCTGGTTCCCAGAAACATCCACGCAGTGGATGAGCTATTCTTCCATTCTTACAACCCTCTTAAATGAATTATTTGAAGAGACCAGAGCCAAGGGAAAGATTTTCCAGTCCCTTTTGGGTAGTCCTCATTCTTCCTTCTCCTTTTCCATTTTGTAGCCCTGTATCTGCATTATTCCAAAGACCAGATTCCAAAGAACTCATTTGAAGAAAGTTATGAAAAACAGAGATGGGCTTAGATAATCTAAGTAATTACAGAAACTCCAAAAGTTTACTCTTCTATATAACAATTGCATCTATTTCTTGGCACAATCCTTGTTGTGGAAAATGTTGTTTTAATGAAAACTGGAAGATTTGGCTGCTGCTCTGGTGTATTTGACCATCAGAGAAGCTCAGAGCAGAGTTCAAAGGCTAAATGTTATTAAACTGAGGCTACAGACATTTGTCTGTTCATAGAGTCAGCTGTGAGGAAGGTGCTTTCTGTGTCCAGTAAATCTTTTCCCCTAAATCAGATAAAATGTGCAGCTGGGGATGTGACAAGATTTCCATTAAAGTGTATGATTCAAAGTGTAAGTGAGCCAACCTGAAATGCATTGTGCTGTTTTCTCTATTTCTAAGTACTTAGAGGTATGCTGAAGGTGCAGATAGTCCTTTTGGTACTATTATACAGAATGTTGGTAAACTGGTCAATAAAGACCATTAGTGAGGGAGTCATCTGATTTTTTTTTTTTTCACCTGCTGCAAAACATTTAGATCAAACTATCTGCCTATGCTCCTTGAGAGTCCAGCAGGTCCTTTCATTTGTTATCAGACGGTCAGCTAAAAACTGTGGGGGATACATTTCTCTCCAGTGTTGCCTGACTTCTCAGCTGGTGGAGCCTAGACACTAAGCTTCAAATAAACCCCACCCCAGATATGCACCTCCTGGCTTTGTCCCTGTTCTGATCAGCCTCAAGTAATTTTCTGTATTTCTGGTCAAGGGTGTGTTACTTGGAACACGTAAGAAAAGCAATGAACACTCAAGGCAGATAAAGACAATTCAAAGATGAGGAAGATCCTCACCTGCTCTCTCATTTTTTCCCATAAACACTGAGGGGATGAAGTTAGAAGCAGGAGTGGTTTGCAGGGCTTAAGGAGGCAGGACTAAGACTACTGTGATACCCTTGTCCCACCAAGGTCTATTTACTATGCTGCCACTGTCTAGTTTTTAGGACACACACCTCAGGGGCTCTCTTGTGAAAAGGTTTTTTTGACTAAGTTTTGCATAGAATCATAAAATGGTTTGACTTGAGCTTTAGAGGTTGTCTCGTTCCAACCTCCATGGCATGGCATGGGCAGGGACACCTTTCAGTGGACCAGGTTGCTCAATGCCCTGTCCAGCCTGGCCTGGAGCACTTCCAGAGATGGGGCATTCACAATATCGCAGTTTAAAGCCATTCTCCCTTTGTTCTATGACTAAATGCCCTTGTAAGAAGTCCCACTCCAGCCTTCTTTCAGGCCCCCTTTAGTCACTGAAAAGTTGCTACAAGGTCTCCCCAGTGCCTTCACCAGGCTGAACAAACCCCATTCAGCCTGTCTTCATAGGGCCAGACCTGGTGGAAAAGGAAAGTGGTCAAGGCAGAACTCCATGTTTCAGCATTGGGAATGATTTTTTTTTAAATAATTGTTGTTTTCTTTTCACAGCTACTTGCAGAGGACTGGCCCTTTGGTGTTGAAATGTGCAAATTAGTGCCCTTCATTCAAAAGGCGTCAGTGGGCATCACAGTGCTGAGTTTGTGTGCCCTCAGTATAGACAGGTGAGACCCAGTTTTCCTTGAAGTCTCTAATTTGTTTTCTCTACCAGCCTTGGCTCAAATTCACCTTTCCACTCAGCTGATACAATGCAAATAAGATGAATTTAAGCCAGTTAAAGTGGGTGAGTTTTCTCGTATTTTGAATTTGTAAATGTGCGCTGTTGCTTCAGGTACCGAGCGGTCGCTTCTTGGAGTCGCATTAAAGGAATTGGAGTGCCAAAGTGGACTGCTGTGGAAATTGTCCTGATCTGGGTCATATCAGTGATACTGGCTGTTCCAGAAGCTATTGCATTTGACATGATTACGATGGAGTACAAAGGAAGGTATCTTAGAATCTGCTTGCTTCACCCCACGCAGAAAACATCCTTTATGATGGTAAGTCACTAACATTTACAAAATCTCTGGGAGAGTTCCTTGGATCTTTGCAGTGTTATGTGAATTGTAATGTGCACAGGTGTATGTGACATGTAGGTGAATATAATGTTCCAATGAAATACTGACATTTCTGAAGCATACTGCTTCAAAGAAGAGCATTCAAAAGTCTTGGACTTTTTGTGGGCTTTGAACACACTGCTGTCTTGTCCTGTTTTCTCACCTGTAATGTACACCTTACAGGAATGCTTTTCAGAACAGACTGACCAATCAGTTACAGCACATTTAGCAAAATGCTCAGCATTTTATTCCTAACCATGTTTTTGCTTTGCTTTTTTCTTTACAGTTCTACAAGCAAGCTAAAGACTGGTGGCTGTTCAGCTTTTACTTCTGTTTGCCACTGGCTATCACAGCATTTTTCTATACTCTCATGACCTGTGAGATGTTACGAAAGAAAAGTGGGATGCAGATTGCTTTAAATGACCACTTAAAACAGGTAAAAATTTATCCCTGTCCACTTTCTCACTGTAGACAGGCTAACTAATAACTTTATTGATTTTCCTGCCACATCATTCTGTTCTTTTATGACATCAGGATTAGAAGCAAAGAGACCTTTCCTAGCAGTGGTGCTGCTGAACTCATACATATGTACATATCAGAGCCCTCAGGAACCTAGGATTTTAACTGAAAATCACAAAATTGTTTCTTTCTTGTTTGGTTTTAATGTTTCAGGGTTTATAGGTTTTATTTCTTCTTTGCTATAATAAAAGTTGGCTATTTTGTAATGCAAACTGAAGTCGTGCTCTGGTCTAGAAGGTGGTGCTATAAAACTGCTAATTATTTTGAAGCAAGTTCTTGCTGATCCCTAGTGATGTTAGCAGTATATGTTAGCAGAACAAAACATGTTCCAGCATACATTCCAAGGTACTAGTGCCCCAGACACAAACATCAGACGTCACTAGAATTAAACTATGTTAGTTCTATAATGTGTATTTGTGCTCCTTTCCTCTTACCTGGTTAGAGCTGTAATTGGAATCTCTTCAGGCATTTAAAATAAGATGTGAGATCAAAGCACAAGGACATGCAATTGAAAACAAGCTGGTATTTGAAAGTGATTGGGGAGACGAATATGTTCTTAATTTTAATTTAAATTATTGCTTAAATTAATGTTTTCATGACCTCGATTTTTCATATTATTACTCATACTTCTTGAAATAAGGGCTACGTCGAATCAATGCGAGACATCTAAAACAATGGAAAAGATCAAGCACATATTCCAAGAAAATAAGCTATTTGATGTTTTCCTAACTCCTGTTTTGATAGGCTTTTTTATCTTGTTTATTAAACATTTGGATAGTAGAAGGCAACAACAATCCAGAGAGAGAGAGAGGAACTAACACTGTTCTGTCCAATTTTCTTTCTCAGAGACGTGAGGTGGCCAAAACTGTGTTCTGTTTGGTACTTGTTTTTGCCTTGTGTTGGCTCCCACTTCACTTAAGCAGAATCTTGAAACTCACTATTTATGATCAGAAGGACCCCAACAGATGTGAACTTCTAAGGTGAGGGTGCAAAAATAAAATGTCTGTATATTGTGGGCATTCTCCATAAGCACATTTGGATTTCCTATTGAACTAGCTTACTCTGTACGTCTGGAGTGGTCCCTGCTTCTTCACCCGGGACCCTCTGGTTTCACTCCAGTGGCAGAGAAAGAAAATTGTGAGGAATTCTCTTTCTTTTCCCCATCTTCCTCCTGATCCTTTTTGGGACTGTTCTTCTGTCATGTGGTGCTATGAGAATAGAAAGGGGATTTCTGTCCCTGTTGTCCCTTTCAACAGTGCAGCTAGGATTCAATTTACACAAAAAGACCTTGTGAACATCTTCTTCCAAAAGTTTAGATGGTTGGGTCTCCTGAAATTGCTTTCACGAGAATGGTCTTCTGATTGAGACTTTATTGCTGAGTATAACTGTTACCTGCAAGAGTTAATCATGTTGATTTAAGTTTCTGTAATAAATAATTATTACATTTATTAACTAGATTTGATTGAGTGAAACCAAGTCCAATTTCCATAGTTGTAAACCTCTACTAAGCCTTTTCAAAGCAAATGAGAAGTGTCTCACTGATTTCCACACAGCTTTTTTCTTGTGATGGACTACATTGGTATTAACATGGCTTCACTGAACTCCTGCATCAATCCAATAGCTCTGTATTTGGTGAGCAAAAGATTCCAAAACTGCTTTAAGGTAAGTGGCTGCTGGGAGTTGCTCCTCTGGTTAAAATTCGATGTCAGTAGTAAAATTCATTCCTTAATATGCACAAGTTGTTTTAAACGGTCATTAAATTTTACTTTAAATTTTAATTGGGTTATGGTAAATGTTCTCTCCCTCTCCTGCTGAAACTCCGTAGGAAGGAGCTAAGGTTTGATGGGAGTGAAAAGAGAAAGCAAAAGAGCAGAGTGTACAATAAACCCTCTGGGGACCGTGCTAATCAGTGCTACATCACTTCCTGACTGAAGCTGGCACCCAGCTACTTCCAGAGCACTGACAAAGCAGACTGGGCTGTGCTGCAGAGATTCACGTAGCCATATCCTCTGCATCCTGACAGGGAGGGTGCTGACCCTGGGCTCCCTCATCCTGACTGAGCACTTCAGTCAGCCATGGAAGGCTGAGGGTGCAAATCTGTACTTGTCCCTTTCCAGCACCATTTTATGAGACAGACCTGGCTTGGTCTGGGTGAATAGAGCTGGGCACTAATTCTCCACACAGGATTTCAGGCTCTGGATTGCATGTGGTTTGCAGCCCATCAGTCCTTCAGCCTTCATGTCTGCTTGGAAAATATGAAAATTTGGGCTTTTTTTGTGAACCCTTACTATCTTTAGACATTGTATCAGAGTCCTTACATTGCCTATGGCAAATTGTTAGATTTTTTTTTTCTTGCCAGGCATTTAACCACTGGCCACAGCTGGGGTTATTGCCTGGCTGTTTAAATTCCTCACTAGCAAGATGAAAAAATCTTTCAGTCAGAAGCCAGTCAGCTCTACATCTAGTAGTGTTAATGTATTTCCCACACAATTGTGCCAGCACAGGTTGCAGAGGTTTTAGTGTTGGTCTTGTCTTCACTGTCTATGCTGCTGGCTCCCTGAAAGAGTCACTGGAGCTGAGAGCACATAAGAGATTTCCAGCAACCTGAGCATGGAAGTAAGTGGGTGTGAGGAAGGCACTTCCAGCACCCAAAGGCCAGACAGGACCATGAGAAAAAGGTCTGCAGTACATCTAGTAAATGTATGAATTGTAGGTAGGTTTTCACCCTTATTCTAACTTCTCTTTTTTCCATCTCAGAACAATGAGCTAAATAGCAGCATCTTGCTTAGAAAGCATAGATAAGAATATTTTTTTTCTCCTCAAGAAAGATTATCAGAGAAAGGAAAACAAGGAGTCTTCATTTTATTTTCAGATGCATTTAGAATTGCAGACCATATTTGAAGGGGTATGTGTGTGGCTGTTACTGTATATAACTACTCAGTATAACACTTTTTGTACTCCAGCAGTAAGGTTGCTAATGGGGCCATTTGGGCAGCTCAGAGTTGAACTCCATTTCTGTGCTTTATGCTCTAATCCCAGAACAGCAGCTTGCACATTTGCCATTTCCCACTCTACCCCTGAGAAAGGGCAGCTTTTCAGTGCATTTTGCCACATGTGCAAAAACAGAGTGATGTAAAATGTTTATTTCTTTTATTTTAACAGTCATGCTTGTGTTGCTGGTGCCAATCCAAAGATCTGTTGTCCCTGGAGGAAAGGCAGTCCTGTTTAAAGTTCAAAGCAAATGATCACGGATATGATAATTTCCGTTCCAGTAACAAGTACAGCTCTTCATAAAACAAGCATAAAAGGTATATTCTTGTACATTAATGCTGGTGCCTTTTTAAGTTAAAGTGGCATTTACTTTTAACAAGATGGTAACATCCAGAAAATCTAGTTTTGTATTTGCACAAAAAAAAAAAGAACACTTAAAAAATGGCCCTAAAACTGTGTCACGTTGAAAATCACGGACATTTATGAAATCATCATTTATGGAACATGAAGAAAAGCATAGAAAGAGCAAGTCATTGTTTGTTAGCACTTGAATACTTCTGAGTCAGCACTTCCAAATGATCCCCGCTTCCTGTACATTAAGCGATCGTTTGTATTCTCTGTAACAGTTGTAGGAACTGAAGTCACAGTAATTATTAAGCAGCATAATATCAAGTTAATTGGATCAAAGCCATTATTATATATAACTCAATGTATTATCTTTTATAAAGCAAATTAACCACCATCACTATTGTGAGTTTTTTAAAATAAAACATGAAATACTTTGTAATAGAAGTCTAAATGTTAAAAAGTAGAATTTTTATCAGGTATATTATAGAGGTAGCTACTGAAAATATTAAAGGATGCAGTAAAGCCAGAAGTGCATTTTACTTTGATGATTGTTTTCTACCTATTATTGTCAGAAGGAACCTCCCACGGGCTCTATAAATTCCTTTCTGAAGCCACTGTATGTCTTCACTGCATTTGCCAGCACTTTGGGTATGAGTATTTGTGTTTACTGATAGCAAAGGAGACAAAAACACACCAAAAGCACCAGAAGAAATGTACAGACAACGGCTATTATTTCGGCTGTTTTTAGTTTTTATTTTTAGAAAACCAATTAATTGTATCCTGTGTAAAAAGTGGGCATTCCAGAGCCTGATGGTTCTTTACTGGAGATACTTTTGTGACAATTTACAACTCTTTTTGCAATCCAAATACTGTCTGGGGGCAACATTTTTTGGAAATAGTGGGTGGAAAAAACTGTAACCAAGGTAAAAAGAGAGAATTTGAACTTTTATCTTCATTTAGATTTAAATCTTCATAAAGAAAATAATTCATGAACTGTACGTCTAGAGAACACTACTATGTAGCATACTCATCTTCATACTGTTTTAAAATATATTCTACTTCTGTAGTTCCATATTTATGGGCGTAAGAAGATGTGTGATTAGTTTCTGCTTCTGTAAATAGTTTAGTGAACTGTAATTAATTGTAAAGTATTAAGATATGGGCAGGACCCTGCAAGAACAGAAAAAAGATAAAGATGCCTGTGCTAAACATGATGTGTGTTGCCGGGAGCAATGCATGTTTTGAATATACATGACAGGTCATTCTTTGACTTTTCATTTCCTATTAATTTGTTACAGATGTCCCCAAAGACTTATTAACATATTTCATGCACTAAGGCATGATTTTTTCAAGAAAAATTGTCATATCACATGGTTTTATAAAAGACATGTTTTCAGCAGGCTTGGTATTTTATTATAATAAAATTATTTATCAAAACTCAGGAATTTTTTTTTTTTTTTTAAATTTCCAGATCTCACATGTAAGGATTTTTACCTTTTTTTCCAGTCTTGATTAAACTTCAGATTTTTTACTAAAGTGCCTTAAATGTGCTCAGGATGAAAACAGCTTCCATTAAGATGTTCAGCTGATGTTACCTTAGATGGGTTTCTGACTTTAGGTAGCTACAGCTACCTTGCAGACAGCTAAAAACGGGGTGGTGAGCCCCATTCCTGGTGTTGCCCCCATCAAAGGCTGGTGAGTGCTTGTATAATCAAGCTGAGGAGGACCCCTGCACATGCATTTGAGCGTGGGCACGTGTGTTTTTGTGTGTGAGTGTGTGTGCAAGCGTGTGTGGTGTGTACCATAAGGTTGCTGTTACCATCTTGCTGCAGCACATCCACTCAGCTGCTATAATGCTGAACTTTTATAAATATAAATCTACTTTAGGTTTCCTTCTTTACATTTTTACCTTAATTTTCATGGTAACTTTCTCACAGTAAGCCATGAATATCACTTCATGTCAACCTACCTGCGTCTATTTCTGTGAAATGCATTTCATCTGCTAAGGATGGATAACAAGTGAAATCCGAGATTTGATACTGATCAGTGTTATTTTCATCAAGTTATATCGTTATAATATTGTACATGTATATTATTATCTTTATTTAAAATACAGCTGTTGTATTGGCAACCATGTAACATACTTTTCATTTTTTCCTGGACTAATTCTTTGTTAAGTCCTGCTAAGTCAGATATTTAGGTTTTGGAAAGAAAGACCATATATACTGCTCCCTTTCTGGGTTCATATATAAATATTAGTACACTCTTTGTCATTTTTTCAGTGTCATTCAAAGCAGTATTTTTATTGAAGCTTTCATTTCCTGTAATAAAACTTTTCAAAACTCTGTTCTTATACAGTTCTAAGATTAAGTCTCTTAATACTCCACACAGGTGTTTTCGGAAATCCTCAGTACAGGTTTGTTCCTCCATTCACTGAAATCAGTAAACATCAGATTCAATTCAGTTCAAGTAGAATTAGGGCCCAACATAGCTCTTTAAAAAACCTATCTGACAATAGCTACTTTGAACGAAAAAGAGAAAAAGCTAAATACATTTTTTAAGGAGTTGATTAGAAGACATAGGAAAAGAGGGCGAAATCAGGTTGTGGGGTAAGACATCCAGTCCAATGCTGTCTAATCCTCAAACGGGGTCACAGGTAGCAGAACAGTTGCACAGAGACACAGGCATCTCTATAGGAGTTTGATGTGCTTGCCCAGAATGGTGGGACAGAGTAAAAGTCATCTGTCCCAGTGGTCTGAAGAGTTCACACAGAATGGCCCAAGTCAAAAAAAAAAAAACCAACTTGTAAGAAGCTACGTCACAACTCTGTGTTTTGGCCTTCAGATCGTAGTTAAGTACCCAGCTGCTCTGAATTCCCCCTAAACTGAACTGAAACACTGGTACTACACCTCAAAGAATCAAATGCAGAAAAGTTGATGGTTGTGGAGCATCTGCTGGGAGCTGTGACATTTCAGTGTCCCAAACAGCTCTTAATCGAGACACGGCTGGCTTAGCAAGAGAATGTTGTATGTGCTGAAATAATGTTTAAAGGATTTTTTAAAATTGTTCTGTATAGCTGTGTAAAATAATTCTATATTTCATTTTATGTGATCACTTAAAATAGCAACTTCTGTGGATCAAGCAGTGTAAACATTCTAAATTACCAATAAAATATTTGTAATTTTGATTCATTACAAAAAGACGTTTGACCTTTTTTCTCCTAGGGGCTCCCATTTAATTGTTAAACAGTGACAGTGATGTAAAAAGAAGTAAGCAATCCTAATCTAAATATCAAAGCTTTTGGGTGGGATGGTTTTATATAGCTGTTTGAAAACTGGAGAGAGTTCAGACTTGCATATGCATTGCAAAATTGTCTGATGTTTATTGGAACGATCATGCCTGTCTTTGCTCTGCTTGTTTTTGTGCAGAACGTCAGTCACAATCTGTTCTCTACACACCCTTATATAGTCACAAATTCTCTTGTGTTTGGGACATCACAAATAAAAGGCAAGAAGCTTTTAGTTCATTAATTTAGGAGTTTATGCACTCAATGCTGGAATATACGACATGAAACCACCATGCCTTTGTGTGCTGACAGTGTAATTTTGTGTATATTTTCATTTACCTTTCTTGAAGCGGTGGGAAACTGTATCAGACTAAATATGTTGTAACCGGTCAAATACATAACTCTATTTTCTTCTTGTATCTGTACATCCCAAAATGTGTTTGATGCTACTGGTGTTTTGTTCCAAGTAGTTAAGTTTCCTTCTGTTTACCTGGTGGCCTGTTGCATCCACGCAGATTAGTCTTTTTTCATGGTCCCAGGACCTTTAGCACATAGTTTCAAGTTTCCTGTGACGTACACAGAAGCACCTGTGGAGATGAGATCCCTTGTAAGTAAACATTCTACTTCGTATCTCTCATGGCCTCTTCACTTCCTTTCCCTTTATCTTGTGTTATGGTCCAAGGTCTTCACCAACCACTCGTTATGAGGAAGCACTTTTTGCACTTTTTCTTTAAGATCCAACAGCCTTCTCCAGGTAGGCCATAACTGCAGCTTGTTGTCAGTTTTCTAAACATGCTAGAACTTTCCCAGCAATGCCCATGTACGTAAATCTTACATTCTTCAAAAACTGACTTACTCTGCCCGCTCTTGAGCAGGGCAGATTTGGCACTCTGGTGTTGGTGGAGCAGGGTAGTCCAGCTGGTAACCTGTGGCTGGGTCTGGTCCACAGAGTGGTTCACATTTTATTGCACTGTCCTGCAGCCTGCTGCTCTGACCACCACATTCCTGTACTCTGCCCAAGAAGGCAACGGAGTGCTCCATGTACATGCTGTTCTCTTGGGTTCCAGTTTCTAAGCCAAGTTGCTGAACACTTCAGACGACCGAGGCAGACAAAAGGACTTAAAAATGCTGTCATTAAATAAAACCATGACATCTCTTTGGTCCTGTCAGTCTTCCTGCATACCGTCATTTAGCTGTGCAGGCAGTGAAAAGGCACCACATGCCCCTGCCCTTTTCTTACTAGCAGTAAGAAAAATCTACTGTAATGAAAAGTAAAACCTTCAGAAATTACTGTCTTACCTTCGTGATCGGTATCCTAAACCTTAATGAAATTGTTGTGACAATCCAAGGATGTCCTGATTGTGGGAGCTAGTATCTGGAAGGAATTTTAAAGTACAGTGTGGCAAGTAGCCAGACACATCAATATCTATATGATACCCATCAGTAGATATCTTCAACTTCAGTGTTGCTATAAAACTTTGCATGTTGCATAGCCACCCTAGAGGAGTGCTTTGGAAAGAAGTGGGAGTCAAACCCCAAAACCCAGTAAAGCCTGAAAGGACACACTGATAAGGAATTAGGGTAACCAGACCTTCTTCAGAAACCACCAGAAGTTGCTTCTACTTGTTTTGCTCTTGGGTGAGCTGGATGAGGGTGTCATTTGTTGTCCTTTGACCTTTTCTTGATCTTCATTACCCAAAGTTTGTGTGAGTAACTCATACACTGGATTACCCTGACGAAACATCAATGGTGAAGCCCAGGGAGTCAGACAATGGCTCTCACTTGAACCTATCAGGAAAAAGAATAATGACAAATCCCCAGGAAGCTCACATCTTCCCCAGATAAGTGGGTTCAACACATGCAGCCTTTGCAGGAGCAGGAGAGAAACATGCCAAGTTAACAAAACCAAAACTGGTGGATTTGATAAGTTTTAGTTGGAGCTGCAAGTGAAACGGCAGATTTCAAGCAAACTGGATTTTTTTTTTTTTAATTAAACTAGAACAAGCATCATAATTGCTAATGGATGTTCACAGGAGCAGAGTGGATCTTGTCAAAGATAGAGGAAGCTTCTTCCTGGAATGCACCTACAGGAGATACCACATCCTAGAGATTTGGCCCCACCGCTCTCAAGGAACTAGCATAGATATAGCATGAAAGGTTGATATCTGCTGTAGTCAAATACTGAACACGTGCAGCAGCCAGGTGTATACACTTTTGATGTGGATTTATATGAGCACATAGATAAGAATACATATGTATTTATATATTTATACCTGTACATATACAAATGAAATGTATTTCATATTATGTAGTATAAATTGTGTGGTATACAAAGTGCTTTTCATTAGTTTTATCTGAAAAAGTTTTCAGTGAAATAAAGGATGTTTTAAAAACCATATCAGTCTGAACAAAACCTAACCCACTGTCTTTAAAAAAAACACAAACACACACTTTTAATTTTATCACTTTAATTTTATATTTTAAGGGGGTTTTAAAATATTTGGAGACAATCTTATATTAGTTCATGCCATAATATGAGTAATATAAGCTGTGTATGTCACTCATGCAAACTGTGAATGTCTGCCTAACCACTGGATTTGTCTATTGCATTTTTAAACTTTGTGTTCATTAGCATGATTAATAAAAACTGCTGAGCACTGATGGAAATATTTTTATTGTTTTCTGATGTGGATGTCAGTTTATATTAATAAAAGTTTGAAATGCTGACAAATCATGCATTACTCACACTATAAATGAATGGCTAAACTATAAAAGATAATGAAAATATGTATAAACATTTATTAAGTGGTATTCATAAATTCCAAAGAGAATTGGTTAGGAATATTTTTATAATTTTGTCTTTTTAATAATTCATAATTTGAATAATTCATAGCATCAAATTTTATAACTTTTTTGGCAATTAACTGACAACAGAAAGTATACTTTTCCAAAAAATTAAAAACTTTATATTTTTATAGGAGATGGAAACAGGTTGTGAAATTACCTATGACATTGATGCTCTGCATTGAGCACCTCCACATAGATTATGAAGACACTTCCTGTCAAAGTACCTAGTAAAATTATCTTGTTAAATTTGTTTGCCCAAATTTCATGTCAAGGAACAAATAGACAAAGCATATGGCAAGCTTCTTGATATTTGCAGCTCATTATTCAGTATCTTGGAAGCATTTGATCTGTATAACAGTGTTCACACTGAAGTTGAGATATATCACTTACAAATGTCTTCAGAGGAAAAACAGTACGTCACAAATAGGTGAGGCCATTTAATATTTGTTTACATATGCACTCAGTTTATGCAAGAATTCAACAACTTGTTTTGAATTGACTGAAAAATAAGAAATTGATACTGTAATAATGTGCAAGTCAAATGCCTTTAAATTACTCTATAAACATATCCATGCATATATGCATTTTTACTTCTGTGTGTGTGTAAATGCCTACACAAATATGCATAAATTACATAAGTCAGGATAATGGTCACAATATAAAAGACGCTGAAAAAACTAGAGAAGGTATAGCTGGGTTTAAAAATACAGGAAATATATAGCATGTGGGATTTGCTGACTTCTGCTGTGCTTTTGCCTGAACTGAGGAGCTTACACTTTTCACCTAGAAGTAACCGAATTTTCCAACTTTTCAAAGTTTGATTGTCCTTACTCCAGTCTTCCCAATGAGTTGCAAAACCTGCAGTAGAATGACATTTCATGGCACTCTTACAAAAGAGCAGGAATGCCAGCCATGGTGCCTTGGCCAAATTCCAAATTAAATAATTACAGCCTGTTTCCTCTGTTCATCTCTCTTCCTGCCAATTGCAGCGTGGGTTAGCAGAGCATCCTGCCCCACTCTTCAGTTTCACACACTGCATGGAGACATCTGCTCTGTCGTGTGCTGGAAGTGGCCACATTTCCATGCTAGAAAGTGGGAGCCTCCCAAATCTGTTGACAATTTGTACAGTATTTGGGAGTGTTTCAGAATGAAAAGCGAAATTTAAATGTAAGGTCAGTATCTCAGAGTTTTTTTAAGCACATGTCAACTCAAAGGTAAGTGAATCTAAATCACCCCTTTCTTACTGACTGTTAAGTTTTATAAACACATCTTAAAAGGCTTTTAAAACTTTTTGAATCATTTATTTGTATAGTTGGAGAGATTTATTATGATCTGGAATTCATTAAATAGTGCTGAAATATTTGAAAAGGCATTAAGGATGTCTACAAGGTTGAGTGTAGAAAGCGGTGAGCTGCAGGGATCAGTGATCTCCAAGCTCAGGCTGAAGTAGTTGCACTGCTTCCAGAGCAAACCAGACTAACTTCTCTTCAGCTCAGATCTTAGGTAGACCGAGCTAGTGTCAGTTTGCTGTCGTGCAGGTGGATCCTAAGTCTGGGTTACCTACTTAAAGAGGCAAGACCAAGTGTTTGAACCATTAGACTGTGCAAGTATAACAAGTTCATCATCATTTATTGCCTGTATTTAAAAAAAAAAAAA